>WNHD01000002.1:0-168406 GCA_011057455.1 Ganaspis sp. Gsp50
AATTCTGCAACTCTCCTGCATGCAGAAAGGTGTGAACGTCCGCCTGCTTGCGCAGGCAAGCAGGCTGCTTGCATTTAAAGGTGTGACCGCGCCTTTATTCCTCCGCATGTGACTCCACCTTAAGGCATTAAGCTCAGAAAGGTTCCATTGGTGTAAGAGAGATAGAATAATGTAATATTGGACAAATTATCTCTCTTCAACTGCATTTACATCTTGAAGGTGCATTCATACCTTTTGTTGAACTTGTCCAGCAAAATCTGCATGGGACAAAATGAGACAGACTGCATATTTTGTAGATTCAGCGGGTTGGACAAGTTTAACAGAAGGTGTGAATGCACCTTTACCTATTCTTTCCAGCCCTGGAAACATACCTTTAAATTAAAATTCGAATCAATTAAAATGTTTCTCGCAGCAAGATCCCTGTGAATAATATCTTTGCTTTCTAAATGTTCCATTCCAAGAGCAATTTGTAAAGAAAAGTGCAAAAATTGATTTCTTTCCACGAATTTAGAATTAAATTCAATTTCATTCATTCCTTGTGTCTTGATTGGTATATTTTTTCTAAATTTTTCAGAATTCATTAAATCTGAGTGATTTTCATTACACAGTAGTGGAAGGGTTGCTTTTCCGAATTCAACTGCTGAAACAAAAAATGTAAAACCTTAAGGTTTCATCACAGTTCTTTTTGTCGCACTGTCTAGAAGTTATCATGGAGATGCATAGGAGTGAGAGAAACGGAGAGAACTTGTTTCTTTTACTCTTACACGTTACTATAGTAACCAGTAGGTTACAGAGTTCCGGAAATACTGTTAAAAACAGACTTAATACATACTTTGTGTAACGAATGGCCTGTGGTTGAAAATATTTGAATATTTAATTTCGAAGCTGGCTTCTTTGTTTCTTAATGAACGTAAATAGGAAAGTAAATCCCCACCTTCCATGTATTCAAGGACTAAGCATATAGGGTTTTTATCTGTCATGGAAAATCCAACGAGACTCACGAGATGAGGATGTGGTCCAGCTGCCTTAATTATTTCTATTTCCTCTAGTAATTGCTTTTTTGCTTCTTTCTCGTGAACCACATCAGAGGAAGATATTTTTACAGCCACAGGGATTTGTTCACTTTTCAGTTTTGCAAGAAAAACTTTTCCAAATTGACCTCTGCCCAGTTCTTTCTTAATTTCAATGTCATCGTAATTAATTTCGTATTTCTCGTCCTTAAGCTTCATACTCATTTTCTGTAACACAAACATTTTCTGTAACACAACATGTTTGGTAATAAAGCTGCATTTGCATGTTCTGTGAAACTTGTCCAAACAGCAGAACGTACATTAGAGAGAGACAGATATGTATCTCTTTCTCTAATCTAGTGAGATTGGACAAATCCAACAGAAGTTGTAAATGCGCCTTAAGAGAAAGAGAATGATTGAAACCAGGCCTGTTGAAACTGGACAAGTTTAATTGTCTGTCTCTCTCTTGCTATGTATTTTCGACAAACTATTCCGGGAGGTGTGAATGAACTTTAATAGTTTTGACAGTGTTTTGAAATTGAAAAAAGTACTTGCATCATTTTCGTGATCGACGTACAAAATATTATGATTTCGCAAGAGTAGGTCGAATCTTCCAGTTCTAGAACAATTAATAAGAGTCTGTTAATTAATTTGAACCAAGTACAGAAAGCTAAATTAATTTTTACCCTTGCTGAGCCAGTTTTTTGTCGAATAAAATATCATTGTAAGCCTTTTTGGAGCGGAGATTTAGAAAGGCTAGAAGGCCGATAAGAACAGTAATGACTGATATTATTGCAAGGAGAAGGTACTGGAATAATTAAGTGATTATTAATTAACAGTTTTAATGTAAACAATTCAAAAATACTCACAATTAGATTCGGTCGAGTGTTTCCTTGTTTAAATAATTCTATGCTTGAATTCCCTGTATTTACTTCACATTCTCTATTATCCTGAGCGGAGACAAATATTATCGAATCACTGCTGACATTATAGTTAATATTTTGTTCTCTTTTCCATAAAAATGAAAAGTTTAATGATGGTAACTTTATTATTTGTGTTTTCTTAAAAACTGGAAGTCCGTTTTTTGACATTAAGAGAGGTACGCCGATGCTGGAATAACATTTACAATGTTTATTTAAATTTTTTTTTTTAATACAATTTATTTTAAATTATTTAGTTAAAAAAAACTTATTTAATATTAAACATTGAATTTTAAGATTTGAACCTGATGCTGTAAAAATCAACTTTGAATTCGCTTGAATGCGGTTTCCACTTTATGAAAATATCTCCATTAGATAAAAAATTGGTTTTTACTTCAATAGCAGATAAATTTTTTTGCAATTTTTGGCAATTGCATGTCAAACCTATACAATCTGGTACTGTAAAAACAATCTGTAATTTTTTAATTTTAAGTATAAAATAACGCATTTTTTAATCATTAAAATTTATAGCTTGGTAAAAAAAGATTGAATAGAACTCTGCTTTTTTTGAAAATATAAATTGACAATATCTATTCCTGTAATATTAAAAGCGAAGTTTTTTTATTAAAAATTAAAATGCTTTTTTAAAATTTCGCGCCTTCGTTAGAATCACGTGACCCACGTGATTGTGAACAGTTGAGAATCATAACCTACAAAATACGCGCAACTGACAGTTCGATAAACAATGTTGTGACAATGTTGCGATAAACATTGTTAAATTACTTTGACAGTTGTAATTTACATAATATTTAAACATGTATTATAAAAATCAACGACTATTTTGCACTTGGAATTTATAAAAATACAAGCGAGTTCTAATATCTTTTTTTACTTTTAATATATTAAGATTACTATATAATGTTAATATATATATAATATCAATAATATTAATAAAACAATTTACCGAAGGATTTTGCAGTAAGTTGGTTCGAGGATTAGCAACAATTTGGATTTTATAAGAACATTTTAAATGAATGCTGAATTCTGAAAGTTGTGTTAAAAATTTTCTCTTAGGTAATATCACTTGAAATTCATTTTCGTTTTGTGTTGTATAATAAAGAGATTCTTTAGGGCAAGAATTTTCTTTCTCCGTTTCTTCATTTGAAATAGATGATATTATAATACTGAAAAGGTATTCAAGAAAAGTTACAGAATATATGACAAGCTTTGTTATAGACAAATTTTTTTAAAAAATGTGTCTTCTATAAATTTGTTTGTACCTGTACGAAGTGGGCACTCTGCCACTCAAAGGAGGTAACCAAGAAATATTAAATTTAAAAATTCCGGAATCGTTAAATGCATTGTCTTGAAAAACAGAAACACTTAAATTTCGAATAGTACCTGTCACGTTTTCATTTTTAATACTCTGAACGAGAACCAGATTAATTGTTAAAATTAAACAAAAAATTTTGAACGTACACTGACAGTATTTGAGATTTACCATTTCATTACATTTTGTCAAACGTAAGTCCAACTTAATCTCTATTTATTTCTTATCTGATAAGTTCTTGATTAGTTAAGAAGAGGTTTGCATTATCGTGTTGATAAAATTATACAAAAATATAATCCTTCATTTATTTGCTCTTGTTTGTTTACAGATAGTAAATATTTACAAATTATAAACCTTTCCACATCATTTGTTTTATAATATAAAATAATATATTGTTATAAATTGAGAAAATAAAATATATCTGAATCCTAGAACTTAAGCGAAAAATTGCCCTACAAACGCGAAAAAAAATTCGTGTAAAAATATGTATTTTTTATTATTAATCTTTCTTTATAAAAACTATATTCAGAAAACATTTTTACGGAAACATTTTTAATAATAATTTGTAAATTGTATTATAATTCAATTGTGATTCTAGATAAACTCGTAATTTTTAAATATTAACCAAGAAGACTAGAGAATCTTGTTATTAACATAATATTGTTATTTTGACAGTTCTTGGAAAGTCTGCCGAAAGTCCTTTTGGGGTAAGAGAGACAGACAGGTAAACTGGACAAGTTTATGTTCTGTCTCTCTTCAATAATATTAAAGTTTTTCCCCGGCCGAAGTGTGAAAACGCTTTAACATTTGCATTACGAGCCGTGAACCCGCCTTTACCTTTATATCTTACGTTGTTACCACAATCCTGCTGCATGCATTTACGCGTAAAGAGTCTTGTGAATGTGCATTATTGAATTACAGGAATGTGGATAAAACAATGTCTAAACAAGAAAATTTAACAAAGATGTTCCATGAAAATAAATAAAGGAAATAATTTGCAGTCGCCGGAGACGCTAGGGTGTGTAAAAAGTGTATAATATCGTATTATACAGTATACTACGTTACCGTACGTGCGTATTTTATCGGATGATTTCATGCAATGCGTGACTACACAACCTTGATATTAACGAGTTCACACAGGCTTTGGACCTGCCCACTGTCGACTTGTTTCAACTTGTATAATAATGTCTATTAATGACGCAATTCTGTGTCTGAAAATTTGCTTTTTGCTTGTGCCAGTCAGTGCTGAGTGCTGTGACTTTGTGGATTGTTGATCATGTGTGATATTTTGTAATACGAGACCCGTGCTAGGATGCAAACGTGTTTGTTGTAGAAACAATATTAAGGTCACTGAAAGTGATAAACCTATAAACTTGGAGGGTTTTTCCCTCTTGTTCGTCTTGTTACAAAAGTGATAATTATTAGTAAATAATCATGCTGAGCATTGGCATAAACTTACGAGTGACAGGACACTGTAATCAGGGCGGACGAAAATACATGGAGGACATGTTCAGTGTGGCCTACCAGCAGTCCTCGGGCGACAGAGACTTGGAGTATGCTTTTTTTGGGATTTTTGATGGTCACGGCGGTGGCGAGGCTGCTGCTTTCGCCAAAGAACACCTTATGGATATTATTGTCAAGCAGAAGAACTTTTGGAGTGATAAAGATGAAGATGTACTTCGAGCTATTAAAGATGGATATGTGAATACGCATTACGCGATGTGGCGGGAACTTGGTAATTAATATTACTTAATTCTGCCCTTTTTGCTGCTTTTGTTCCACATTTTTGTTTTAGTCTGAAAATACCAGTAAATTTCATTATGAAAGTTGGTCCGTTCGCACTTTCTACCATTCAAAATTTCTGTTATGGCTGCCTCCTTCTCCCTCCACCTCTCCTCTCTATCATGGGAATTTAGGTTATGTAACGTTCAACCAATACAAGTCAGTTGAATGTAGTGGAAAAGTTTAAATCATAATTTTGATATTAAATATTCGAAATGTGTGTAAAAAGAAAAGAATACACTGATAATGTGTTTTAATTACTCTACTTTATAAATAGTATGCAAAAAATCACATTTCTATTCTTTCTGTTTAATAAAATGTTATTGTAGTTTATACCTTCTTTTACCCTTTAAGTTTTGTTCCACTTGATTACACATTTGGAGATCCTTTATAATATTTTGATTTTACAGAGGAAGTTTTCTGATATTTTATACAACGCTTTCGTTTAAACAAACCAGTATTTCTTTTGACAGAATTTCGACATTTAATATACATTGACGATAATATTATCATACAGGAAGCAAACAATGAAACAGTACGAAATAAGACCTTGTTTTGTTTTGAAGCAAAAATCCGTTTTCTGATATCCCTCTTATAAAATATAAATTATGTTACACTCTATGAAAATTAAAAAAAAAAGTATTATATTTAAATCGAAACATTTTTAAGAATTATAAACATCACGTGACAAAAATGTAGATCTGTAATTTTTAAAATTATTTTCTGACATGAATTTACATTGTTAATTAAAAATTGTTTTATTTATTCGTTGCAGATAAATGGCCGCGTACTGCTTCTGGACTCCCATCTACTGCTGGCACTACAGCCAGTATAGCTTTCATTCGTAAAGGAAAAATTTATATAGGCCATGTAGGAGATTCTGGGATTGTTTTAGGATACCAAGATGAAGGGGATCCGCAATGGAAAGCGAAGGCATTAACTAAGGATCACAAACCTGAAAGTGGACCCGAAATGACAAGAATTCAAGAATCAGGGGGCAAAGTTGTCAGCAAATCAGGTGTTCCTAGAGTAGTTTGGAATCGACCTCGTATCGGTCACAAAGGACCTGTCAGGAGGTCAACTCACATTGATGAAATTCCATTTTTGGCAGTAGCAAGAGCCTTAGGTATTTATTTTCAAATACTAATAAAATTGCACGAAAAAAAGTAATTTCTGCCTCAAAACAAAAAATATCTGTAAGTGTTTTTTTTTTAGAAGTGTTTGGTAAAGAAAAACAAATTCCTTTGTGTGGAAGCAATTATTTGAATATGTAGTGTCATTGAAAATCGTAGCTGCCTTTAGCTTTACAAAATTGAACTTTGATACTTAATAACTGAAATTAAAATCTTTTGGTTAATTTTATGACCTTTTTTTATAGATTTTCTTCACATAAACGTCGATTGCAACTTTGTAGATGCAAATTGTCTATTTTGCATTTCAATTTACTTTATATAACTTTTCAGTAGATTTTTATTTCTTCGTCTTTCTGAATGAATTAAATTTTAAATTCACCTTATTTATGAATTAAATGTTGTTGTAAAAAATTAATGTTATGTCAGGACATAATTGCGGAAGATATTTATTTTTAAAAGACATTATTTTGAAGAGGTTATTTTGAGATTATTTTGAAATGCGATCTAAAGATATAAATCTTTGTTGCTATTTATTTCTTTTTTTTTCATAATAAACATATTTATGACTTGTTCTAAATTTTTTGTGTTTTTTTAGAATTTTGTTTTAAATAGGGCATTGAGTATTTTTTGAATCTTAGAAAGTAAGAATAACTGATTGCTTAAATAATAATAAAAAAATTGTTTTTAATAATAAAAAATATATTAAAAAATAAAAAAATTGTTTTTAGGTGATTTGTGGAGCTACAACTCGGAGTTGGATACTTTTGTTGTTTCTCCGGAACCCGATGTCAAAGTGGTAACAATTGATGTGAAGACTCACAGGTGTCTTATTTTTGGAACAGACGGTCTCTGGAATATGCTGACTCCTCAAGCTGCTGTTGCTATTGTTCAGGCAGCAGAACGTCATAATGAAAAACACCTTATAGCTGCTCACGAGAATGGCGGAAAAGTTAGTATAAATATGATTAATTTATTTATTAGACGTAGAAAAAACTCAGATAAGAATAAATTGTTATAATTGTTCTATTATTTTTACTGTTCAATTCACTGTTTTTGAAGTTTCACTATTTATTTATTAAAAATAATTATAAATATAAGAAATATCATAATTATTTATTTATTACAAATAATTATGAATATAAGAAATATCATAACTTAACGATTTAATTATAAATATATTTATTATATAATTATTTATAAAATATATGTATTTAATGTGAATATTTTATCCGTGAAATGTTTATCTTTGTTTTCAAATAAAATAATCAAATTCTTGTAACTATCTTGTGTTTTCAGCAAAATGATGTTCAGATGTGGATCAACCCTTCAACAAGTTTAGTCGATAGAGCTTTAGAAAGGTGGTCTTCTACTCGATTGAGGGCCGATAATACTAGTGTTGTTACACTAATGCTTGACCCTCCAGGACCTTCTCGTAGTGAGGTAAATTTATTTTTAAAAAGATGTACAAATATAAAAAAATGCTGGTATTGGTTTATCGTATTTTTTATTTTTATTTAACAAAAAATATTAATTTGTTTTTATTTTTACATTATTTGTTTTTATATTTATTATACATTATTATTATTTTACATTATTTTTATGTTTAATTTTAAATTTTCTACATTATTTATTTCTATTTAATAAATATATTTGTCTATAACTATAATTTAAAACAGTTTTATAAATACGTACTTTTTAAAAAGGTGTTTCAGAAGAGAGAACACGTGGCATCAACTAACGCTCCGGCTCCATCGACGTGTTCGGCTAATCCTCTCAATTCTGATACTCCAAGCGAGAAACCGGCTGAAAATCCAGAAGCTCCGGACTCAAATCCCGTGTCAAACAATTGTTTTGGCTGTGCGCGTCCTGACAAACCTGAAAATCCGAAAATTGAAATACCAGCTGTTAATAAATCAACGGAAAATTCGAATATGAAACTTAAGCCAGATGAATCTCTAAAAAGTATACAAGTAGCTGAAGTGTCGTCGAGTGACAACTTTCAAAGAGAAGAACAAACAAAATGGAGAGGATTTGATAACTCGCTTGAATCCATAAGACCAATTGAAAATAAAGATATTTTTCAGGGAAGTGATATGTCATCTGTAGATAGCATTTCTAATTTGAAAAGTCTTATTGAAAAGGTACCGAGACCGGAACGATTTCAAGTTGAGGCAAAAACTACCTCCAACTGCCCCGATGATGAAGTAGACAAATTATTTGCCATGACTCGACAGAATGCATTTTACACTAAAGAAATAGTGGAAGAATTTGGAGCGAAGCGTGTTCATCAAACTTCTAAAGAAACAGAGGAATTTTATGGGAATTTAAAATTCTGCGAAAGCTCAAAAGACATTTCTGGACAATATAATCAACGATCAAAGCGTAGTGAATCTGTTGCAGAGAAACAGCAGCAACAATCTAAACTTCATTCGTTGACACGTCAGAGCTCATTTTGTGAAAAGTCTAAAGGAATTGCAGGACAATTAGGATTAAGACAGAAGAAAATCGATTCTATGTCTGATGATGTGAAGAGTACTTTTCAGTATGGGAAATCAATTACAGTTAGTGATACAAAAAGAAAGCAGAATTCTATTTTACATCCGGAGAAGGCCAATTTGTATACGAATGAAAACTTGAAGAAAACGAGTCGCAGACACAGTATAACGGCAGTTTCGAGAAATACACTGACGCCGAAAACTAATTTAAAGGAGCCAACAATTTCATATTTAGGATGCAGAATTAAACGGGATTCGAAATCACTGCCTGGGAATATTTTTGAAGAACCTCGAGTAGTCGATAGTACAACTCCAAGATTAAGTAGCACTTTGAGGGGGATAAAACGAAGACATAGTTCTATTATTCATGCTAATGATGGAGCTTGCGTTAACAGCGAGCCCTGTGCGAAACGAAGAACAAGATCTGAAGATCGCCTTAATCCAATCGATGAAAATGATCCCGTTAATGAGAAACTTGCCACTAAAGAGGCTCACAATAGACTACGGTGGCCAGCTAATGATAGTACTTTATCTCGAACAGGTAACGGATTTTTTTGTTTTTCAATCACTCAAGAAACTCATAATTTTTTTTTTTAATTCAGAATTTATTTATATTCTACGTCTTTTTTACAATAATTTTTCTAGGCTTTTCTTCCAATAATTTATCTATATTCTACATCTTTTTTTACAACAATTTTTCTAACCTTTTTTACCAATAATTTATCTATATTCTGCATCTTTTTTTACAACAATATTTTAAGGTTTTTTTTCCTATAATTTTTCTATACTTTAAATGTTTTCCTACAATTTTTGTGTATTCTAAGTTTTCAGGGTTTGTACAACTCTGGAAAACATGAAAGAATTGAAATTCTCATAAAATTTCATTATTCCTCATGGAATCATGAAAATCTTATGGAATTTCCATTTATGAAATGGAAATTTTTTCTTTTATTTGATTTTAATACTTTATGATGTTTATTAAGTTTTATCAAAATTAACAATCTATTTTTTTAATAGAAAAGAACTTTAAGATGTTTAAAAATACTTAAAATGTCATTCAAATATTCCAAAATGCTTAAAATTACTTTGAAATATTTTTTTTCCTTTTTTTATAATTTGAAATACTTCAGGCAACTTCAAAATACTTTAAAATATTTTTAAAAAAACTTTAAAATAATTACAAATATTTCGAAATATCTAAAACTATTTTAAATAATTTTATAATACTTAATATTACTCTAAAATATTTCCAAATACTTCTCAATACTTCTAAATATTTAGAAATACTTAAAATTACTTCAAAATACTTCCGAGTACTTCAAAATACTTTAAAATATTTCGAAATATTTCCCATTACTTCTAAATATTTAAAAATATCTAAAATGTCTTTAAAAAATTCCGAAATATTTAAAAATAAAATACTTCAAAATATTTAAAAATACTAAAAATTACTTTAAAATACTTCCGAGTAATTCAAAATACTTTAAAATATTTCAGAGCACTTCAAAATATCTTTATATATCTTTATAATATTTAAGAATTCTTAAACTATTTAAAAATGCTTAAAATTACTTAAAAAAAAAAACTTTAAAATACTTCCAAATATTTCAAAATGTTTAAAAACACTTAAAAGTAGTTAAAAATAATTAAAAATAATAAAAAAAATTTAAATATACTTCAGATTACTTCAAAATACTTAAAAATATTAAAAAACACTTCAAAATACTTGAAATGGTTTTAAAATTGAAAATATTGTCTGTGAGTAATTTAAATTCTATTGAAAATGTTTTTTGCGATAAGCCTGAGTTTTTTCCCACAATTTTTCTATTTTATTTTTGAGCTTTTGTTCCTGTTTTTTCAAAGTTTCAAAATCTCAAATAAACATTTATTCCTCTTGATGAATAAAATACAACTTTTTAATGTATCTTAATGTTATGTTTAAAAACTATATAGAGATATTCAAATAGTAATTTTAATTGTTTTTAGTTTTTTTTTTTTTTAGATATAAATTTAATGTAATTTGTTTTCATTAAATTAATATTAATCTGGTTCGTAGGTGCAGCTGTGAATTCGAGTTCAGCCGGAATTCAAGAAAGAAAACTGTCATCGCCCAACTCGTTTCAAAGAAGAAATCTGGAGAAGAAGGTGACTCCCGTGAAATCGATTCGAAGGCCGTCTATTAATGGGTCAAATCGAATACAATTAAGAGGAATTTTTGGCCTTAGAGATTGGGAACAAACCAGGAGCAGTCGAAGTGTAAGTTGCCAAAGTCGTCACCGAACGGTTGTCGGTCAAATAAATACCGTTAGTGAATTACCCACACAGCGTTGGCTGAGATCTGATACAATTGCCGCCACACCCGTAAAAACTCTTCGCTCCCGAAATGTCGATATTACGGGACATACAGTTTCTGCACAAATCGCACATCAGTATCCAATTAAGCAAAGTCGTTTACCTCTCCCGGCTAAATTAAAAACTGCGTCCATTTTGACAACACCGTCACCCTCGCAGTCTTCGCGTAACAAAAGCTGCTCGTCGTCAACGGGAAAAACAAAACACGGCAAGTGTAATACTCCGAATGGTGTTAGTGAAGATTGCAGTAATGTTATTAGCATTTCGGCAATAGCAAATGATACACCTTTAAATAAGAGGGTCAAATCACCACACTCACTTTCTTCGAGAGTATCATCTGTGTCTCCGCTTAGTACCCGATCAAGAATTAAACGCCTCGGGAAATGAAATTTATTTTTACCAAAATCAACTTTTTGTGGAGAAAGATATTTGCTATGTGTTTATTATCGCTTTTCATCAAACGTCTTTAGTCCCAGCGATATACTCAGTTATCGTCAGAATTGTCCCTCTTCTGTATCGATTTAACAGAGTGCATTTATTGCTACCACTTTTAGTTTTAAGTCAATTATCGCGAGACAATCCCTGACAAAAGTAAATGACATTTGAGAGATTTTACAGAATTATTTGTTTTTGCGTTATTGTTGGCCCTGCATGAAGAGAGTTTTGTTTTTTCGTGAAGAATGTTTATTATTTACAAATACTTCATTGCATTCATTTCTGTACGTAATAATCCACAAGCAGTACCCTTTTCTTTGCTAAAAATACGATTTTAATAAATGATAGCTTAATCTTTTTTTTCTGTTTGTTTCTTCTTTGTGTTTTTCTTCTTCGTATTTTTCTTTGTCTTTTTCTTTCTCTTTTTCTTTGTATTTTTTGTCTCTGTTTTTGTCCCTCTTTTTCTTCCCTCTGTATTTTTATTCTCTTTGTATTTTTCTTCCCTCTATTTTTCTTTTGTTTGTATTTTTCTTCCCTTTGCATTTTTCTTCCCTCTGTATTTTTCTCATTTTTAATCTTGATGTCAGTTTATATAGATTTTGTTTAATTTCACAGTTCGAATTTTACGTGCAACTGAACAGTTCTTGAAACGTTATTTTTAGAAACAAAAATCGCATTTTCCGGGACACTTTTTGAGACGAAGATGCGTGTTTCAAGAATTGTTTTAAAAAATTTATACTGTGAATTTTCGTCACAGAAACATTCAGAGGATTCGTTTGTCAATAATCTATCTTTTATTGAAATAAAAATAATTTTTAGAAAAAAGTACTGCTTGAAAAGTTTGTAAAAAGTATTAGGATCAAGTGGATTTTGGCAAATCTTTGATTTTTATTTATTTTTCAATGCAATTTACCTTTGCAGTGCAATCAAGTTGAAAGAATAACAATAACGTTCAGAGTAGATTTATAAACGACCGTTTCAATTTTAAACATAATAAAGTACACATGTCTATCACAATAAAATAATAAAAAGGAAGCAATAAAATAATAAAATAAAATAATAAAACTTTTGACAGAGATTGTAACACAGTAACTACTTTAAGGAGATTCAATCCATTGATTTGACTCCATATTAAAAAATGGTCCGTGAAAGCAAAAAAAAAAAACAACAAATTGTCGAGAAAAAACTTTTTCTAAAACATTTTTTGTTCAGTGAATTTCTTCGTTTTCAAATTTGCATTTCTTTGTTATTTTTATTTAATTTGGCTCATTTTAATCTTTGAACCGTCCTTTTAAAATTAATTACTTTTTTATGAGAAATTTAGATTAAAAGTTATTTAAAACAGTAGGAAAATCTTTTAAAAAATTCAAGAGATACGAATGATGATTCAAAAATTTCGAAAAACAAAGTGAGCCTTTTATAAAATTTGCAATTTCATTTTTAAAAAATAGTTTTAGTATTGCTGTGTTTATTATTTTTATAATATTTTTTCTACTTAATATTGTGTAACAGGAATATTCTACTGGATATTGTATATTTTAAATATTAAATAGTAACATAAAATAATTGGTATATTCTATATTTTTATGGCTTTTGCGATCCAATTTTTAGATAGATTGAGTCTTCTTAAATTTACTTTTATACGTTTTTTCTCATATATTTGATTGGTAGTCAATTCGTGTCCATTGTCCATATACGAAATGTTTTTATGGAATAGTTCATAAAAGAAACTCTTATTTTCTACTGGCACGTAATTTAAATTAGTGAATAACTTCTATATAGAGAATTATATCGATGCTTTTGACAATTGAAATTGAATTATTTTTTAGAGAATCAAGTCTATGATTTAAAAGTACTTTCTAATGAAGATTTATACGAACGTAAAGCTTAATTTATTTAATTTGGAAACGGAAAAAAAACATTGTAAAACGTATTTTCTTAACGATTGTAAAAATAATTATTGAGTATTCTCGAATACCAGTTCTAGTTTTCCATCAGGAATTTAGTAGGCTAATTTCTAAGGTGTAATTGTAATTATTTTATAATTTCGCTGTTAAGTACAATATTTGGAAATATTGTAATTTTGTCACAAAATAAAATTTGCACGAAAGATTTGGTTTATGTAAGAATGATATTTTTTTTATAATCTACTTTGGTAATAATAAAGTTTAAAAATAGTGAAATTATATTTAATGTAAAATAATAAACGAAAGTTTAAAATTTTATTAAAAGGAAACATAAGACTTGAAAATTGAATTTATTAATATCTATATATAAATGTTTTTTCTGAATAGAAAAAAAGTGCTATTTAATACTGTTATTGATACAGAAAAGGAAAAAAAGAATTTAAGAGAATGTGCTTGGAATCTATTTATAAATAAATTTTCGTTTATTTCTCTGTTCTCACTTTTTAAATAAATTCTGATAAGGCCTACACAGCTTAAAGAATGTAAAATAAATATTTTAGTCTATTCGCTATTTTATTGAAATACAACAATGATAAACAACGTTTATTTAAAATGTTGCTTTTATAAAATAATGATCATGTATTTTGCTTCAAGCTAACGTAAAGCTTAGAAAGCATAACATATTTTAATTTAGCATTTAATAGTCATTTTTACAAAATTTGAACAAAAAAGGAACTATATTGTTTTTTTTTTTAATGAAAATTATGAAAGTCAGTTTGTTTAGGTAATTTCTTTTTCTTTTCTGTCTATTTTTTCCCTTTGTTTTGTTTTGATTTCCTTTTTTCAAATTCTTTTTCTTAGCAATTAATCAATTGTTGTAATCGTTTATTTTTTACAGTTGATTAATTTTAGCAATTGGATAATTTTTGCAACTGATTAATTTTAGCAATTGGATAATTTTTGCAACTGATTAATTTTAACAATTGGATAATTTTTGCAATTGATTAATTTTGGCAGTTGGATAATTTTTGCAATTAATTAATTTTAGCAGTTGATTAATTGTATGCAATTGAATAATATTTACAGTTTTTTTAATGTGCTAAATAGTTGTTTAGAATTTTTTGGTACCTCATTGCTCAGGTACCAAAAAATTTAAATACAAAAACAAGTTCTTTAGCAGAATTTCAAAAATTGTTGCTAG
Organism: Ganaspis sp. Gsp50; assembly: GCA_011057455.1. NCBI lineage: Eukaryota > Metazoa > Arthropoda > Insecta > Hymenoptera > Figitidae > Ganaspis > Ganaspis sp. Gsp50. Next base: position 14,566 of record WNHD01000002.1, read on the forward strand.
TTTCACATTTTTATAAAGTACAACACTGAGAAAAATTAATAAAATGCTTATAGAAAGAATTTGAGTTTTCAAGTCCTATTCGTTCTTTTTTTCAATTAATTTGAACTTTAGTTTCAATTCTTTGAACTTTAGTTTCAATTTTTTGAACTATAGTTTCAATTATTTGAACTGGTTTCAATTTTTTGAACTTTAGTTTCAATTATTTGAACTAGTTTAAATTCTTTGGACTTTAGTTTCAATCCTTTGAACATTAGTTTCAATTTTTATCGTAGCTTTATTTTAGAATATTTATATATTATAGGAAACTTTTATTAGCAATAAATTTTTTACTGGCAGGTTTTTCAAATTTTCTCTAATGTCTAGTTGTAACTTTTCTATTACTTAAATTTAGTTTTATTTAAAATAATACAAATGACCATTGATTTTCTTATTTTCAATTTGTGATGTTTTTTATGGCAAGTAAATTTGGAGTTTTTTTCTGACTGCGAGTGATTCGCTCGTATCTTTTTCTCTGTAGTACACTCTTTAATATTGTAAAAATTCTATTTTTGCATAATTTTAAACTCTATTTGAATTGATAGTGCTTGTAAACGCAGTGGGAACAGTATGTCTAAATGTAAAAAAGAATAATAAATAATTATTATATATAAATAAATAGTTTAAAAAAAGAGGACAAAACAAAACAACTGTTGATGTTGTGAGAAAAGTCTATTAATGTGCCTACTATACGATTCTCAGCGTATGTACCACATATTTGTGAGAAAAACAATTACTGGTAAGATTTTAGGATTATTAAATCCTATTATCCTTTATTTATGTATAAAGAAAGGAGTGCGTAATGATATTAAAAGTGATGAAGCTATAAGATGCTCGTAGCAACTGTGAATTTGAGTGTTCAAATATTTTTGAATAAAATGACTATAAGATAGCAATTATTATTGAAAAATCTATTATGTATAATAATTACACGGTAGAGGTTTGTTGTCCCGATGAAATAAATAATAATAATAAAAAAATTTGTTATTCATTTTCCCTTAAAAAATTTTTTTTTACTTTTTTTACTTTTTGTTTTCTTTTTTGCTATTTGGTTTTTTGCTATTTGTTTTCTTTTTTGCTTTCTTTTTTGTTTTTTTTCCTCTCAGATGGATTGAATAAATATTAAAATTTCTTGATTGGATTAATAAAAAGACAATTTATAGAAGTATATTTTTTATTTCATTCTTTCTATCAGTCCAAATTTCTCTTATTCAATTAGGAAATTAATTACTGCAGTTTTTATCAGAGATTAGATTCCCATTTTGAATCTCTGACGCAATTATTCACGAAGCGGAATTGTTTTATTATAAATTCAATTAATCGTTCATGTAAAACTTTCATTGCACATGATTCCAGACCATTTTACAATTTTTAAATAATACGTACTGTGATCAATTTTATGGTAAGTATATTTTTTACATATTTTTTTGAATTTCAATAAATGTTCAGCGATACAAAATAAGTATGTATCAACTTTTCTCCTGGAAATTTTCTTGTAATAATTATAATCTTCTTGTAATAATTACAACTTTCTTTTAATAGTTATAATTTTCTTGTGATAATTATAATTTTCTTGTCATAATTATAATTTTTGGTAGTGTGCTATAGTTTGAATAAAATTACTCTAGATTTCTTTCATTTGTTTTAGAATTTTTAAAATTGTGTCCTATAGGATTTTTGAAAGTAATTTTGCTCTAGGCTTTTTTAAATTAAAGTTACTCTAGATATTGTAAACTAAAATTGCTATAGACTTTTTTAAATTAAAATTTCTCTGGACACGCGGTTTCTTCGAGTTTACTTAATTAAAAAATGTCTTGTGGAGTGCTATTTTAAATAATATTGGTAAATGTGATGTAAATATATATGACATTTAAATATGCGTTAACTACAACAAATTTACACATGTTTTAACAACAACAAATTCATAAATATGCTAATTATAATTGTCTTCATTATAATTATCTGATATTTAAAACTAATTAATTATACGGTATTTATAATTAATTAATTATACGTTATTCATAATTAATTATACGTTATTTATAATTAATTAATTACTTTATAATTTATAATTAATTAGTTCATAATTTATAAATTTGTTGTATGTCAAACTATATGCGATAAACCACATAATTAAGAATTATAAAATACAGATATAAAAAATGATAGTTTTTGTCGAATAATAAAATATTACGATTCAGTTACTCATGCATACTTATTACACATATTATGGAAGTTTTTCAAAAGAATTTTCTGGCTCGTAGTACATTTCTTTTTTATACAAAATCAATACTGTACAAATTCGTCATTTCTATTTTGTTAGAAAAGCTGTTAAATTATGCTAATTTGTAACCAGTGCCAAATTAGAGAGTTGTTTTAAATACATTTTTCATTTTTAATAATACGAGTTCTCTCTGATTATGAAAAATTACAAATTGTTTTTTTTTTGATAATCAGGTAAGAAAAACTCGCAAAAAAATTGTGAATCTCAATTGTCTTAAATCAGACACTGTAACCTGAGTTTAATACTGTAATGCATCTTAAAAAGAATGAATAAGAAGTGCATAGCAATTGATTTATAATTAAAACATTTATTATATCTTTACTCCACTAATTGCAGCTTTCGTAAATGCTTCTTTTGTAATCTTTTAATGAATTTTTTATAGTGTAAAAAATTAGTGGATTTAAAAAATCTTGACTTTTACAGTTTTTAAACATAAAAAACTGAAAATATCACTTGATTAATTTAAAATCGTAAATTTAAAATAATTTTATAAAACAATGGTTTGTTAAGCTCAGTTATACTTGAACTGAATTGCAAACACACACAAAATGTCATCACAATTATCATCTTTCGTAATTTTATAATTCAGAAACACTACATCTTAATTTTACGAAACGATACAATTTTTCAAAACGAAAATTTAATGAATTCTTTTTTTTGGACCCACTCTATGAAACATAATTCTTGCTACAAAATTTCGTCCAAAAAAACATTATTATCATTTTTTTTAAATATGTGTAACACAATTCTGTGACACAATTTTGTGAAATTGAACATTTAAGTGGCAAAAATGTGAAATTTGAAAATACTTTTCAAAAAGCTTGGCACTTAATATTCAAGATAACTCAGTACAGGGTACGTAAAATGTCTAATTTAATTATTTCTTAGGGTAGAAACATTTCTTTTAAAAGTGACTCTGCGACAGACAGCTGAGCCAATAAGGCACTGAATTTATGTGCTCGCAGATACAAACACGCACGTATTTTATAAATTGTTTACAGATATCGCATAAAAATAAATATCTCATTATTTCCTAGCAATTATACATTCTCGTAAACTTTAAGTGACATTTTAATAAAGTATTTAAATGCTATTGCTAAATGTTTAATTATAATGCTCATTTGTATATATCACTAGGCATTTTTACAGTTGCTTTAATTGTCCTAAAAATAGTAAATTGTAAATTTATAAAAATTTATACTAAAAAGATTTCCAAATAAATTTACAAATTTTAAGTACGTCGTGAGACAAATATTTTCAACTAAAACAACAGTCAGAAATCAAATTAAAAACTAGATGCTTAAACCCAAAGAGTATTTCTTTCATTTGTTTCTTTGCTTCCTTTTTACTCTTTTAACGACTCTTATTAAATATTTTTAAAGACAATTTCATTTAAACGAAGATCAGAGTAATTAAAAAAATATATTGCTCAAATTCCATTTTCGCTCTATTTTCAATAGAGAAAAATTCTACTTTTATTTTTGATATATAATCGTTATATATGTATAATATTATATATGTATAATATACATGTATAATATATATGACTAATATATATATATGTATAATATATATGTATATTATATACATTATTATATATTTATCATACATCTTATTATATACATTACACTTCGAAAATTTAGCGACTTTCATATTAAAACTATAATATCAATTTTCTTAAAATTAGCCTAAACAATCGTTTAAAAAAATGTGATAAAATTGAACTTTTGATAAAACATTTTTTGACAAGAATAAAAAACACAAAATAAATATGAAAAGAATACAAAATTTAATTTTAAAAAATATTCAAGTTATGTACTTAAGTAAAAATATCAATTTTGGAATTCATTTTGACATACATTTTTGGACACGCATTTAAAAATTAGAACCATTTCTCTTTTAGTGTTATACCAAGAATATAATAGTATAATATAATCGAATCACAGCCAACATTATGAATTCACAAAACTATTGTTACAAATTTGAATAGAAACGTTATTTAAAAGAGAAAATGGGTTAAAGAGATTTTTACAAGACGTTTGAAAATTCATAATGGAATATTTGCAATTGAGCTAAGATAAAATAAGGTACTTTACATAATTCTTAGATTGAGATTAGCCTAGTTTGAAGCTTATTTTAGAATATTATAATACATACAGAGATTGGACAAAGACGTCACAGTTAACTTCAAGACATCCTAAATTCTTGCAAAATACAAGAAAAAGTAAGACATCGTTTTTCGCAGATGTTTATGAGACTTAAATAACAATTTTTTAAGAATATTAAATACTGGCGTCTTATCCAATAGTTAAGATGCCACTCGGGTAAAATCTTTGTCATGTAATAAAATCTATATAAATTAAAATACATAACAGCTAAAAAATTACAAGTCTATTTTATATTCGACTCATTGTTACCATCAAAGCGTAACGTAAAGTTATACCGCAGTTCCTGTCCTTTTGTCTAAAAGTTAATTTATTCCACGTGAAATATTTACATAAAATACACAACTACAATCTATTCAGGCAATTCAAAAATTGTAAAAATATTTCTTTAAAAATAAAACGCTCCCAATTTGTTCAAATGCTAAAAAAAGAAAATTCTAGTCTCTAAAATAATCCTTTCAAATCTTAATCGTATATTCATATGAAAAAAGTTTCATTTTCCAAAAAAAGTATCAAAACTTTAATCTCAAGAAAATATATTAAAAATGTAATCTCAAGAAAATATATTATAAATGTAATCTCAAGAAAATATATCAATAATTGAAATAAAGGAAGTCATTGAAATAAAATAAAAATAAACAAAAAATGTAATCTCAAGACAAATACAACATTTTAATCTCAACAAAAGCATACTAAAATTCTAATCTGCAAATAATTAATAAAAAAAGCATCGAAATTTTAATCTCAGCAAAATATATATCAAAATTTCTATGTCAACAAAAAAAATAAAAGCAGAATAATTCCCTTAGCTAAGTGACATCTAAATATACCAAAATCTTTACAAAATACACAAAGAAAATTTAATCTCAACCTATAGAATAAAAGAAAAATAGTGTAAAAAAATGATCTCTTCATTTAAAAAATATCATGCGAGTGTAATATTAATACTCTTTGTTGCCTTAAAATTACGAATAATTTGCACCTTAACCACTGTGGCATCTTACCCTGAATAATTCTTTATACACGTAAATAAAATATTTCATTTTCGACATTGTCTAAACATTTACATAAACTTTCACTCTTTCATTAAATACTCAAGTACCAAAGGTGAATCCTTTCTTTTTTTTTTTTTTTAAATCTGGCTTTCAGCTTTCTTTGCTCAGTGATAAACTTTTTAAAAATGAAACAAAAATAAAGATTTTTAGAATTTGGAAAAAACGACTTTGAAAAGTACTCTTCTTTGGCACCTAATTTAGATTTAAGATTGATTTTTATACTCGACTTTTTAAATGGCACATCCTTTTCGAGTACCATAGAGAACTTTTAATTCTGGAACAATAATCCGCCTAATCAATTGATTGGTTTTGGCAGTCAGCGAATCTCTTCGTAGGTCCTTTTTGTACACTTTAATTCCTGGTCTATGTACCAAGAAAGCGTTGTCCAAAATTAGAAAGTCGTAATCTAACACACAAAGTGCGTATCCCTGAAATAAAATTACTTTTAATGCAAATAATTAGAGTGATTACACGCCCGGATAAATCAAATTCATTTTTATTTTTTCCTGAAATTTAATTCATTGTAGTTGACAAAAAATAAAAAAAATAATAAACAGAGAAAATGGAGAAATAATAAACAAAAGGAACAAAATGTAAACAAACAAAAAAACAAAAAAACAAAATATAAAAAAACAAAAAATAGAAAAACAAAGTATAAAAAACAAAAAAGCAAAATATAAGAAAACAAAAATGAACAACAAAAATAAACAAACAAAACGAAATAAAAAATATACTACAGGATTCAAAATATTACAATTTACTAATTGTAACTAAAATACTTATATTTATGTTTTATTTTTTAAATTTGCTCATGATTTCTTGTTTAAATAATTTTACGATGTCATATAATAAAAAATATATAAAAACATTCTGAGATTTTTAATTTGTTGAAAGGCCTCGTAAAAATATTTAAGCAATAAAATACTTATAAATTACAAAAAGAAAAGTAATACAATTTTTATTGAATCAAATTTTGCCTTTTTCTTCTCTCAAAATGTATTTATTATTTTTTTCTGTTGTTTCTTTCTTTTCATTCCTTCTTTCTTTCTTTCATTCTTTCTTTCTTTTTTTCTTTTTTTCTTTTTTTTCTTTCTTTCTTTCATTCTTTCTTTCTTTCTTTTTTTTTCTTTCTTTCATTTATTCTTTCTTCCATTCTTTCTTTCATTCTTTCTTTTTTTCTACCTTCCTTTCTTTCTATTTTTTGTTCCTTCTTTTTTCTTTTTTTTTGTTCTGTTACATTATTTCAAGTTTAATGGTTCTTTAGTTGAAAATAATGTTGAAAATAAATCGAATTAAAATACAATTTTCTCGTTTAATACCTGGGTCATTTTATCACTTCTTCCCTCCCAACTGAGCCTTTCGTCATAAAGTGGATCGCTGTGAGTGCCTATAAAAATTGGCTCCCAGTGAATGAAAGCGCCCGTTCTTTTTCCCACATGAAATATATTCAAACCTTCTGTCTCCGGCGCTTCATTCCACTCTTTACTTTTTGGAATGTTGTGACATCCTGGACACACCTTTTTGTGAAAAGGAATTGCTTTCTCACTTTTCAACATTTTCAGCTGAAAAAACACTTTCAATTACAACTAGAATGTCCATTCTTATCTGATTATAAAAATTGGTAATAGACAATGGTAAATTATTTATATATATTTACTGATAATAGATATTTCATAATAGATTATTAAAATAGATAATAACAAACAATGAAAATAATAATTAATAATAATAATAATCATTAATAATAATCATTAATAATAATAATGAAAATAGTAACAGATAGTGAAAATATATTTGCTATTATTGCTATTATTATCTGTAGATAATAATTATCTATATAGCAATTATCTATATATTATTTTTTATACTTTTTTTTAATAATTACTAATAATTTTGTGTAATAGCGTGTAACGTGTAAACTTGTTTAATTACCAGAATAGTTTTATTGGTTGGAGGTTGAGCAGTTTTCGTTACTTCAAAAATGGAAAGTACGAAAACTTTTGGATTTGGCTTGAAGAGCGCTGGTTGATTTCTTTTTTGAATCATTTCCAAAAATTTGACAGCGAGATTTGGGCTAGGATAAAGTTCAATGTCACTGGCAAGAATGTAATGTGTTGTAGCTGACTCTCTAGCGACATTTCGTCCTAGATTTACTGGATACAATAATTTCTTTTCAGTTTTATATAATTTAGAAACTGAAACGTTAACCCAAGGTGGTGGCAACGTACAATTATATTTTCCGGACATTATCTTCTCTCTTGGCGGAATCTGCAAAATAATAATAAAAATTAATAATTTCTATATTTACAGGAAAAGTTTGTGGTAACCTAAATATCAAAAAAAGCCTGTTTCCAAATTTTCTTTTCGTCAAACAACCGCAATCTTATATTGATTATAATTTTCTCGATTGAACTTCTAACTTATTTATTACATTTTAACTTATTTATTAAATTCTATTTAAAATTCATTTCATTTTTTGTTTCATATTTCCCTTTTTGTTAAAATTGTATTAGAATTGTAGTATTTAGAATTGTATTATAAATTAGTTTTGTAGTATTTAAAATTGTATTATAAATTAATTTTATAGTATTTAGAATTGTATTATAAATTAGAATTGTATTTAATCGTGATTTTGTTTTCGAAGTTTTGATTTTCAATTTGATAGAGCTGGAACTAACCGATTTTGGCATATGTTTGCTGCTAAAATAAATGTGGAAAGTGACGAGTTGGACGATCAAGGGACTGCCGCAACTCCGAAGATATTGAATAGCGTTTATGGTTGGCTGAAAATCCGTTCCAGGCGCGTGAAGAGCTATTGAAATTGGTGCTCTCCAGCGATCGAGCAAAGGCTCCAAATTATCCAAGAACGTAAAGTCAGCATGGGTAGTATAAGTGACACTTTCCCAACAATGCACATGCATACTCATTGTCACGTAATTATAGAGAACCCAATAATCTCCCCTTTGAGCAGTCCGAGCTTCCGACAGCTTTTCTTGACAGGGAATCGCCTCATGCAGCTCTAATGGAGATCTTATCACCGTTTTCACCTGTCGACAATAAAAATGCTTTATTAAATTAATCATGAAAACTCAATTTGTCATCAACTACTTTTTCACTTTTAAATAAACTAATTTTCATTTTGAAAAACTAATCTTTGATTTATTGATTCAATTTTTTAATTTAATTTTAATTTAAAAGCTAACTTTGAAAACTAACTTTAAAAAACTAACTTTGAAAAACTAATTTTTAAAAACTAGTTTTTACCGTTTCATTTTGTTGATCCTTGAGGCCGTCAATCAACTTCTTTTCACTGTCTGGTATCTGCTCTTTTTCCTTTGAAGAAGATTTTAAAGAATCCTGAATTACTGGGAGATTCTCTTTCGAATGATTGGCTGAATTTGTTTCTTTTGCACGAGAAGGTGCTGCAGAAGATGACGAAGATAGAATGGAAACATTTGTATTGTCGAAAAGGACAGCGGACTGGATTGAATTTCCATTCCAATTATTTGAAGCATCGTCAATCCAAGAAACGGATGTTGTTCGATAATGAACACAGACGTAAAGAATGACACAGGCATTGAGAATCAAGGAAAGGCGAAGAGTCCAATTTAAACGTCTATTTCCACCGATCATGTTAGCAATTTGCACAACACTTCCAATCTTCAAAAATCCTAAATTCTAGGCGCTTTTTCCTTCTTTTTTTCCACCACTGCCACAACCGCAACCGCCTGTTCTTCGTAGCGGTTTTCTTTCTTTTAGTAGATTTTTCCACGACGTCACCTCTTTTTTAGGAAACTACTTTTGTTCGTGTTTCTCCTGATCACAAAACTGCTTTTAAAATTTCAGATTACTCTGACATTCTCTTGCTTTGTCCGTTAATGAGCAAAACTTGTAATCAGTAGTCAATCATTTTAAGCACTAATGGAATTCTTCTATTTTTAACATTTCTTGCTATCTTTCTGAAACCAATTTATGATAATTTTATTATTACAAATACAATAATATACAAATTAAAAAGTGGATTATAACATTTAAAACATTTTATATTTTACACTAATAATAAACGACAATTTTATACAATTGTATACAATCTTATACTGTGAGATACAAATTTTTATACTATACATTTGTACAATTTTTCAAAGTAACGTACAAGAATGAAAACAATGCCTGTCTCTACCTCAACCACTTAAAGTTTCACGGTCATCAATTGATTAAAAAGCTAAAACTACTCATACAAACTTTCACTCAAGGAATTTGAATTCTTGAGTTGGCTTCGAGGATTAATTAATTTTCGACAATTAGGTTACAATTACTGAATGAAACTAAGCAAATAAATACACTCTAAAAAGATCTCTTTTTGTATTTACCAAGTTTGATGAAGAAAATTAAATTCATTATCCAAAACGTGAAACCAGGAAAAAGTCCCAAGATTTTGTAAAGAACATTACTCGAGAACTATTGCCACATACACTTTTTTATTAAACTTCAAAAAAAATCATTTTCCAGCAATTTGGAGTAATACTTAAGAAATTGAGGATTCGCTCGATTATTGGCCATTACGGAAAATGCAATTCAGTGGTTAATTATAAGTGACAAGACATCCTTGAAATTCTTGTCACTTTTTTTATAAAATTACATTTAATGGAAAAGAGGATAGAGATCACGGAGATCACTGATTACACACACATACAAACATTAATGCCACCTCGCATGAACAACACAGCAGAATAAATTCATTTCTCTACTTTTCTTTATTTCGTGACCAATTTCATAATTTAAGCGGAGGGGGGTGTTGAGATGTGAATGTGCCTTTATGTTTACTTCCGGTCCGGGAAAGTTGACTACAATAGATCTGCACTTTCGAACTTGTCCAACACAAGTCAAAAACTTGTCCAACATAAGTCAAACTTGTCCTAAACGCTATTCTATTGTGCATGTTTCCAACCCTGATTATAATTAATTAATGACCATAGTTAGAAATACACAATACAGAGAGCGCTGAATAAATGTTTTTTTTTGGAATTTTATCTACTTACAGGAAGCAACAAGTGTTATAGAAGTATGCTGAAGTGTCAAGTATTTCTAATTTATCTTTAATATACTAGTAAGCACAGTTTATAATTATTATTACAAAAGTGTGTTCAATTGCAACGTATAGATCGTCTCATCAACAATCTATCAAAAGAGAATATGAAAACTTGTATATAAACTTTTTTTTAATACACTGGAAGTGTACTTAAGGGTCGTTTTACTGTTATACACGTAAAAAATAAAATGTTGAAAAAGCACATGTTTTGAAACAGGTTTTGTTTAAAACAGACCAAATAGGTTTATCAAATGAAATACAGTGGAAGTAAATTTAGTACTAGTTTATTTTTTGATTGTCAATACATTTTATTCAAAATTCAAAAGAATCGAGTTTATTAGTTTTATCAGATATCAGAATAAGTGCTAGTAGAACTCGTAAAAATTCTTTCACATAAGTAAGATAAAGAGCCTTTGTATTGGTAAGGTGTTCTTAATCAGCTGCAAAGTCCATTATCTAAAATTGTGTTTAATAAAATTTAAAAAATATAATAATTCTCTTCTTGATTTTGAATCATTCTTGTCTTCTTGTTTTACTTTGAATACACTTCAAAATTGTATACATTCGTGTATGTATTAAAAAATAACAATTTTCAGAAATGCCGCTCTTTAAAACAAAAATATCTGCAAGATCATCTACAATGGAAAGAACAACAAACGGAGCTGAACAAATGGACAATAATATCAGCGAAAATTCTCTTAATTCAACTAGCACTTCAGAAAATTCAGAAAGTGACAAAAATCTTCTCGTTTTTCACTGTCAAATGGCTCACGGCAGTCCTACAGGGCTAATTTCTGGTTTCAGTAACGTTCGAGAACTGTATCAAAAAATTGCAGAATGTTACGATTTGCCTCCAGAAGAGGTAATTATGTAAAATAATAATTTTAAAAATAATATTTGCATTCATAAAATAAAGTTAAATAAACCTTAATCAACAAATTTCAGATACTATACTGCACATTAAATACATACAAAGTCGAAATGACACAACTTCTGGGTGGACAAATTGGTTTAGACGATTTTATATTCGCCCACAAGAAAGGTAACAAAACTTTCTACGTGATTTTGAAACTTTTGTAATTTCGAGAGATGCTCACATTTCTGACGGATTTTGCAGGTCAATCAAAGGAAGTGGAACTAGTGAAAACTGATAATGCGCTAGGACTTACAATTACAGACAACGGCGCAGGTTTTGCCTTTATTAAGCGAATTAAAGAAGGATCTATAATCGACAAAGTTAAAGTAATTAACGTAGGCGACCACATTGAGAAAATAAATGCTACCAATCTGGTTGGAAAACGCCATTTTGAAGTTGCCAAAATGTTGAAAGAAATTCCTAAAGGTTCAGTATTTACTCTAAGATTAGTGGAGCCTCAAAAAAATGGATTCGGAAGCATTGGACCTCGAGGAGATCCTAGAAAAGGTAAAAAACAAACATGTGGCTCAGGAAAAGAAACCCTGCGATTCAAGGCTGACGGCAGTGCCAAAATAGAGAAAATAGTAGGTATTTTTAAAAATATTAATTTAGTAACGATCCGTGATTTTTGTCTTATTAGTAAATTAGCTTTACCTTATTATTTTTATTCTTATTTTATTTTTTTTATACTTATTTTATTTGTTTATGCGTGTTTTATTTGTTTATGCGTATTTTATTTCTTTTATATGTATTTTATTATTTATTTTATACGTATATTATTTTTTATACGTATTTTATTTTTTTATACGTATTTTATTTTTTATACGTATTTTGTTGTGAAAACAATTATTTTCTACACTTTTTCTTTAAATTTGACTGATTTTGTTTAGAATGATGACAATGGAATGACTCTTGGCGTTGAAAAAATTAATACAATTTTAGAAAGCTTTATGGGGATCAACGATTCTGAGCTAGGTAATTAAAAAACGTTCTCTTAAAAAATGCCGTTGCATTTTGTTTGTTAATTTTTTTCTCTTGTTCATTGGTTTCTTTTTCTGAATCTTTAGCTACAAGGATTTGGGAACTTTCGGAAGAAAAACGTAATAGCATGGAGTTCGCAGATGCAATAGATAATTCAGATTTGGAAGCTTTTGGATTCACGGACGATTTTGTAATTGAATTGTGGGGAGCTGTGACTGATATAAGATCCAGACGTCTATGATAATATGCGTACATTTTTTAAATATTAAAAATCTGTTGATGCATATATTTGTTAAAATCGAGAATTCAAATTTATAATGCGAAAAGTGCCTCTAATCATTACAATTAGTCTATCTTGAGCTGTGACACTCTGAATATGAAGTTATGAAAATGACAATTGAAATTGAAAATTTCACAATTGAATATTTCACAATTGAATATTTCACAATTGAATATTTCACAATTGAATATTTCACAATTGAAAAATTGAACAGCAAGAAAACATTATTTTTTGAGTAACGAAGAAAGTTTATTAAATTGTAAAGTCGCTTTCAAAAAATTGATGATAAAAAAGTGAATTGAAAAAACATTCGAAAGAAAACGAAGTTTTAAAACTTAGGATAATGGAACTTATAATAATAATAATTAATTGTAAGATAGTTATTTTTATAAACTTGTCATTTTTGTGTCTTCGTAAAGGCATTTTCGTCGATGCTGCGTATATTTTTTACGCTTGACTAAGTTTCTGAAAAACGTATAGAAAATGTTTTCAAGTTTTTCAGTAACTTGTTCTTACAAACATGCATTTTTAACAATTTAGTATTTGACTAAATTAACGTTAATTTATTAACGTTATTAAATTATTAATTATTTAATCTTATATTTATATTGAACGAATTGAATAGCAATTTGTAAGCAAATTTTAGAAAACGTTGATAGATTATTTTATAAATTTTTCCATATTGTTGAAAGCAGGCTTTTTGAGCGTTTTGGAAGCATATAGGTATTTTTATTTATAGTTTACTGAAAGCTTAAATCACAAATTAGAAATTAAGTTCATTTTATATTGTAGTTTGAATAGATGCAATAATCATGTGGTATTTTATAATTATTTGTTAAAACTTACGTTTTATAAATATTATTATTTTATGTTACATAATTATTGTTTTTTACTTGTTCAGGATGACAATTTTAATATACTGTTGAAAAATATTCCATGTATGTTGAAAATGATTTATTTTAATTCTAACGCCTGAATGGTCAAATTTGCAAATTAATTGCAATTTAGACGTAAAATTAACATTCATAAATTGTTATTCCTTTAAAAAAAAATAATCAGTATTATATGTTTATGAAATTTTACTGGTATTTACTGCTCCAAAAAGTAAATATAATAAATTATGAATAAAATAATAAATTTGTTATAATATTATTCATCTTTTTTATTTATTGTTTCTTTTATGTTTAAATTTATTCTTTCTATGTTTAAATGATTTGTAATATATTAAATTCTAAAACAATTCTTCTAAAAAAAAGAACTAAAACAAATAATGAGAAAATAAATTAAAAATAACTAAAAATTATATAAAATTAAAAAATAATAATAACTAAAAATAATATTGAATATAAGAACATTTAAATAGAAACAAAATAATATAAAATTTATATTTTTAAAAGAAAATGACTGCTGTTAAAAAGTGACCTTTCAAATATATTTTTAGCTAAAATATATGCAAATATGTCGCAAAAATGCTTCGAAGCGTTACAGGTTTTTAATTCAGTGAATTCATAATTATCAACAACATATTTATGTAAATTAAAATGATTATTTTTACCAGTTCTGTCGATGTCTGTTTCTAAAAAGTAAATTTTATATAAAAATAAATAACAATTTTTTATCTCTGTACCTAAAAATAAAATATTTCTATTTTCGGAAACGGCAATTAATTATTACTGAATATTTCGAATTGATTTTAGTTGAAAAAATCGAAGAGAGGGTTGCTAATCCAGGAATTCTGGTTTTGAAGTCCTCGATGAAGTAGATATCCTTGAAGGTTGAATAAAAAAACAAAGTTTTTTTTAGTTATAATATGTGAGCTACAGTGAGATTTGTGCAAATAAAACGAATTCATCTTATCAGCGGTGACGTATGAATTCTACATAGAATATATATTACAAATTGTAATTTGTTCTTCAAAATTTCAACGAATTTATTCTTATCATAACTTATTGTCAATAAGTCTTTACCATACATTTTTAGGTTAAGGTTAAGGTTCAACGTCGGCTTTGATTAAATATTTTTCACATATTTTTGATAATCCAAGAAAGAAATACGTGTAAAAAATGCATTTTATAATTACCAGAACGAGTAGAATTTTTCTGCGATTTAGAAAAGAATTTAAACATTCGAATAAACAATGGGAACTTGCAAAAGTGAGTATGTTTTATTTTCCTTACAACATTCACATAACCAAAAATCATTTTCCTTCGTTTCTTTAATCTTTCTAGAAATTTGTGTATATTTTTCTTATTGAATAAACTTCTTGAAAAATGTATTTATTCTATTAAATTAATATATAATAATACATAAAGTATGATATATTATAATCGTTAAAATCATTTTACATATTTTATTTTTTCTATTGTAATTTACAATAAAACATTTTTCTTTTGTTTTTCTAGGAACGATATTTGTTTATACCATTATTAACGTTCGACTGTTGCATTAAAAACACGAATAGAAAAAATACAAAAAAAATTTGACACAAAAATTTTAGAAAAAAGAAAATAAACATGAAACGCAGGCATAAAATATTAAAAGAAACTATTAAAAATTATTAAAAGAAACAATATACTTTTTTCAATAGATTATTGCGTTAAATTATAATTATTTCTTCCTGTATTATTTTAGACATCCACAAGCAATTTTTCAGTAAAATGTGATACACCAGAGGTGGAAGAAAAAGGCGAAAAATTAAATCCACCTATTGGAGATGGGAAAATATTTAAAACCGCAGAAGAAGTCGTTTCTGACATTCCAAATGGTGCAAAACTTTTAGTTGGTGGTTTTGGACTCTGTGGAATACCTGAAAATCTCATAGACGCTATATTAAAAAAAGGATCCAAGAACTTAACAGTCGTTTCTAACAATGCTGGAGTTGATGATTTTGGTTTAGGAAAACTTTTAAAAGAGC
The DNA here is from genome assembly GCA_011057455.1 of Ganaspis sp. Gsp50. NCBI lineage: Eukaryota > Metazoa > Arthropoda > Insecta > Hymenoptera > Figitidae > Ganaspis > Ganaspis sp. Gsp50. The sequence continues at coordinate 30,286 of WNHD01000002.1, forward strand.
GTAGAGTGAAGAGAATGATCTCTTCCTACGTAGGTGAAAACGCGGAATTCGAAAAACAATACCTAAGTGGACAACTTGAAGTAGAATTAACACCTCAGGTAAGAAAAAAATAGTCTTGATAATAAAATACAGTCAAGAATCAATATTTTATTTTCCCTGAGTTTCATTCAAGTTTAGAAAATAACAAACATCTTTTTAATACTTTCTTTGTTTCGAGAATTTGTTCATTGAATAATGAACATATAAATTAAATTGAACATATAATATAAATTATGAATTTGTTTCTTCTTTTATAATATAAATATAAAACATATATATATGAGTTAATTAACAATTTTAGGGGACATTAGCCGAAAGAGTGAGAGCAGGAGGTGCAGGTATTCCAGCATTTTACACTCCAACGGGATGTGGTACTATAATTCAAGAGGGAAACGTAGTTATAAAATACAACGAATCAGGCGAGCCAGAAATATCTGGAGATCCGAGAGACACTCAAGTCTTCAATGGACGAAACTACGTCCTGGAATCGTCAATAACTGGAGATTTTGCGTTAGTTAAAGCGTGGAAAGCCGACAAAGCAGGCAATTTAGTGTTTAGAAAAACGGCTAGAAATTTCAATCCAATTATGTGTAAGGCTGCACAAATATCGATAGCGGAAGTGGAAGAAATTGTCGAAGTTGGAGAACTAGATCCTGATCACGTACATTTACCTGGAATATATGTAGATAGAGTTATTAAAGGTCCTTCGTTTGAAAAACGAATTGAGGTACGTATTATTGCTTCATTTGTGTCCTTGTCATTCAAGTGTACTTTAAATGTACAGAATGTTAAAAATAGTTTCAATGTAAAAAAGTACTTTAAATTGTTATAATAGTTATAATTAGTACAGTAAATGTACAAAATTTTAAAAGTAGTTTCAATGTAAAAAAGTACTTTAAATGTACGAAATATTGAAAGTACTTTAAATGTACGAAATATTAAAAGTACTTTCAATGTAAAATAAGTGTCAAAAGTCCTCTAAATGTACAATAAGTTGAAAGTACTTTAAATGTAAAATAAATGTTAAAAGTACTTTAAACGTGCTTTTGAACGAACAAAATTATTTTAGTTATAATTATTTATTCATGTTTATATTTTTATTTTAGAGAAGGTCGACAAAGCAGTCAGTAAAACCCAAGAAATCGACACCTGCTAGTAAAGCTAGAGATAGAATTATAAAACGAGCCGCTCTAGAATTTAAAAATGGAATGTACGGTAAGTTTACAACAAGTATTTTGTCATTAATTGATGGAATTTAAAAGTCCTGTATATTATTCTACAATATAATTGCAGCTAATTTGGGTATTGGAATACCAATGCTTGCTAGTAATTATATTCCAAAAGGAATAAAAGTGACCTTGCAATCTGAAAATGGCATTTTGGGACTGGGACCATTTCCAGAAGAATCTGAAGTTGACGCTGATCTGATAAATGCTGGCAAAGAAACGGTCACGGTACTTCCAGGAGCTTCATACTTCAGCAGCGATGAAAGTTTTGCCATGATTAGAGGGTATATTGCTTGAATTTTATGTATCCCTTTCAACAGGAATTTTATTTAAATTATTTGTATTCGGATGTTTATTTTAATAATTTTTATTCAAAATTGTATTCAAGTTATTTGTAACCAGAAGCTTATTTCAATTACTTTTATTCAGGAGTTTATTCAAACTTTTTATCCAGAAGCTTATTGCAATTATTTTTGTTCAGGAGTTTATCCACACTTTTTTTATCCAGAAGCTTATTGCAATTATTTTTATTGGGGAGTTTATTTGCATTATTTTTATTCAGGCTTTTATTTAAATTATTTTCATTCTGAAGTTTATCTCAATTATTTTTATTAAGGAATTTATTTTAATTAGAAATTTACTTCGTTTATTATATATAGAATATTAGAATATTAGAATACTTCTTTTTTTATATAGAAGTTAATTTTCTAAATCTGAAATCAAAATTTTGTTAAATCAGAGGTCACGTCGATTTAACGATCTTGGGAGCAATGCAAGTTTCGCAAAAAGGAGATTTAGCAAACTGGATGATACCTGGAACGATGGTAAAAGGAATGGGAGGTGCTATGGACCTCGTATCTGCAGAAAACACAAAAGTAGTAGTCACCATGGAACACAAAGCTCGCGATGGCAGTCCGAAAATTTTGGCCAATTGTTCCCTGCCAATTACTGGTAAATTAAAAAATAATTCCCCCTTATGGGGTAATTATTTTAACCATTATTTTACAAACTTTTTGTAAAACTACATTTTCTGTTTAAGTCGAAAGTAAATGTTTATATTAAATTGTAATCGAAATTTTTGCATTTTCAGGTCAGGAATGTGTAGATTTAATAATTACCGACTTGGCCGTTTTTGAAGTGATTAAAGGCGAGGGTCTGAAACTTGTGGAAATAGCGCCGAACGTAGACATAAGCGAAATCGTCAGTTCAACTGGCTGTGAATTTTCCGTTTCTGATGATCTGAAAGAAATGGCTCAGGTTTCCCTGGATGATTAATAATCACATGCTTGCATTTAACTTAATTCCTTGAATGTCGATGACGCGAAATTGCGTCAATGACAGTCAGCGGATTAACGGAAATATTCATTTTTTACGTAAATATATATACATAAAATATTGTTTTAGGTGTAAGATAAGAATTTTAATTATATTTTTAAAATAACTTGACTAAAATGAATTATAACTTTTGTTATTAAATTTTATATGTAAATTATTTTACAGATTATGTACAGATTTATCAACAGCTGTCAAAACGATTTAAATAAAAGTTATTGCTTAATAAAACTAGTTTAATTTAAATTATTAAAATTAATAACTATTAACATTAATCATTATTAAAATGAATAACTATTAAAATTAATCTTTCTTTATGAAGAAGCAATTAGATAAATAGTTAAGAAACGAAAATTAGGAAAATTCTTGAATAATGGTATTCAGAGAGCTAAAAACGGAATTTAAAATACTTGTTTACAATTTATTGCACCTAAGATACATGAAAATTGCGAATTTTTTTTGGAATTCATGAATCATTGTGATTCAAGTTTACGAGAAACCAAAATAAACAATTTTTCTACCAAATGGAAGAAAGAGTTTCTCGTTTTGGCACTTGATTCTTTCTTTTACAAAAATACGTGTATTTGCCACAAAAGTGCGAAGTTGCAGTAAAATCTACATAGTACTTCCTTATCAGTCACGCTGAAATTATTTATTCAACCTAGCGAAAGTGTCCAATTAGCACCATTCATTCCTAATTTGTTTAAAAGTTTGTCAAACAAATTTGCTTAAAATCTTTACAGATTTTTTTTGAAGTCTTTACTTCAAAGTTTATCGAATAAATTTATTTCAAAGTTTGACAAACAAATTTACTTCAAAGTTTGCCAAACAAATTTTAATGTTTGTCAAATAAAATTGCTTACGAGTTTGTCAAACAGATTCGCACTATAAAACGTGTAAATTCTGACTCTAGCAGTATTCTAGTAAATCATCATTGATACGATTTAATCATCTCAATTCGATTACGATTTAATACGACTTAATCATCTCAGTAAAAACTATATAAACTCAATAACTTGTGGCTACAAAAATAACAAAATTTTTGCTTGAAACACTTTCACTCCCGAAATTTCACTTTAATTCTAGCGGGCAGTGGTAAAATGTACAAAATACTGTTGAGAATAATTAATCCCAAGGAAAATGCCAAGGATACTAAAAAATTGGAGTTTACGTTTAAAATGCTAGAATGATTCTCACCTTCTCTTGTAAAACGCTCGATTAAATAGGTTTTTCCGTCCTGATATCTGCAGAGTTCTTTAATTCCAGGACACTGTATATTTTCATCGTAAGCTAGATTCTGCATTTCAGGATTGTCCAAAGCTAATTGATTTAAAGCAAGTGAAGCATAACGAGTTGGCAGTCCACTTGAAGCGATTGCCAGCCATTCTGGTAAATTTCTGAAGCTTCTTATCGTTCCTGACGCTATTACAAGCGACACGAGAATTATGTAAAGAGCTGAAATTGCTCCAGTCAAAGGACACTCGACAACCATTAGAAAAGCAATTGCTATTTGTTCCGCTGCAACATAACTTGCCCAAAGAATGCCCATCGTATAAAACCAGGACGTAAGATCGAGATTCAAAACAGGTACGAGGATGCCAATAGTAATTAGAGTTGAAATGAAACTGAGTGGCAAACTCAGAAGAGAGTACGACACAAAAAACATTGCTCCTCCATAAAGTCCTTCTCGTTTTTCTTGATAGTATCTCACTCGAAAACTCGGAACTGTAAACAAATTAATGCCATTAAAATCAGGAAACAAAATTGAAAGAAAAAACGGAAATTAATATCAAAAACAATGTTGGTAGACGAAAATTAATATCAAGAAACAATGTCAAACAATAAATATTAAAATCAAGAAATAAAATATTTTTCGAAAAATATAAATATTGCACAATTGGACATTATTTTGAAACAATAATAACATTGAAGTTAATATTTGTTACGTTGTTGTTACGTGAATATTTTTCGAAAAATTGTATTAATTTTTTTCGAAATTTGAATTTTTAAAAATAAAAGAATGAAAATGTCGTTCATTTGAAAGTTTAGTGCGTTTAAAATTAAATAGTAATTACGACTTACAAAGAAGAGCCGTAGTTGCTATTCCAGACGCATAAAAAAGAGTCAATACGTTAAAGATTAAACCGCTGGTTTGGAGGAATATTCTGGATTGATGTAAACTAGAATTAGAATAAAGTATACTGAGTAATGCAACCGAAAATGGCAAAAGCATGATTCTGGCTGCGAAATGACCTAAGCCGGATTTATTAACTGCAAATGTTGCAGCCATGCCCCTACTGAAAAATAAAATAAATATGTTTTAGTCTTTTATTACAAATTCAATGATTTTGTTAGTTAATATTAATAAATTATTTATTAATATTCAATAATTTTGTTAGTTAATATTAATAAATTATTTATTAACATTAATTTATTCTAATGTAACCACCAATGATCGGATATTCTAAATCTTTAACTTAATTTTTTTAATTCTTTAATTTCTTAATATCTTTAATTTAATTAATAAATCTTTACTTATTAATTTATACATCTATTTTAAATTTACTAATTTGTACATATCGCGATTAAATTTAACAATTTTAGTTATCAAAACTTACACAAATAATGCACAAAGAGTTGAGAAACACCCCGGACGGATTCCTAAACCAAGACCCAAACTTTTGTGCATTAATCCTAAAGGAGTTTCTTTAATATTCGCAGGATCCTGTAAAACTTCTTTCATGTAAAGAACTCCTTCAATTTTGAATTTTTCAACAAGCACAGATATTTGCTGATTCGATTCTAAAAATTGTTCTCTCGAGCGACGATCCACTGTTGATAAACACACTGCAAAAACAATTTACATTTGAAATTACTGTTCTTGAATAAACTCAAAGATTTTTTTAAAAAGGTTTTCGTTTAAAAGAATTCCTTCAGAGGTTTTTTTTTAGAAAAAGAATTGCTTCAGATTTTTTTAAAAAAGAATTTCTTCAGAGGATTTTTCTAAAAGAATTAGAGGATCTTTTTTAAAAAATAAAAGGTTTTTGTTGAAAAGAATTTCTTTTTACAAAATTACTTAGCACGTTTTCGTTTAAAAGAAATTGCTCAGAGGATTTTTGCTTGAAAAAATTGCTTCAGAGGGTTTTGTTTAAAATAATTGGTTCAGAGGCTTTTGTTTAAAAGAATTGCTTCAAATAATTTCTTTTTAAAAAATTGCATAGCATGTTTCGTTTTAAAAAAATTGCTTCAGAGGTTTTTGTTTAAAAGAATTGCTCCAGAGGTTTTTATTTAAAAGAATTGCTCCAGAGGTTTTTATTTAAAAGAATTGCTCCAGAGGTTTTTGTTTAAAAGAATTGCTGCGGAGGCTTTTTTTAAAAGAATTACTTCCGAGGATTTTTTTAAAAATTGCTTAGTACGTTTTCGTTTAAAAAATTACTTCAGAGCATTTTTGCTTTAAAAAAATTGCTTCAGAGGTTTTTTTTAAAAAGAATCACTTAGTACGTTTTCGTTTCAAAAATTGCGATTTCATTTTAAAAGCATTCCTTCATAAGATTTTTGTTTAAAATAATTGACCCAGAGTTTTTTGCTTAAAAAATTGCTCCAAAGTTTTTGCTTAAAATAATTGCTCCAGAGTTTTTTGCTTAAAATAATCCCTTCAGAGTTTTTTTATATAAAAAAATTGCTTCCAAAATTCTTTTTTAAAAAAATAGTTTCCGAAGAGTTTCGTAAAAAAATAGCTTCCGAAGAGTTTCGTAAAAAAATAGCTTCCGAAGAGTTTCGTAAAAAAATAGCTTCCGAAGAATTTCGTAAAAAAATGCTTGAAGATTTTTGTTTCAAGAATCTCTTGAGAGATTTTCGTTTAAAAAAACAGCCACAATTTTTAAAAATAGCAATTAACGAACTCACAGTAGTACATGAGCGGATTTTCCAATTCGGGACAAGGAAATCCGATGTGAGTGAAATAATCGAGCATGCTTCTGGTGGGTCCGGAATAAACAACGGCTCCTAAGCAAAGAAGAGTGACTCTGCTGACGAAGGGAAGAACGTCGGACCGGGGTGTTTCCATGGTTAAAACTACAATGGATCCTCTTCTCGTTACGTAGGACCAGAGCATTGACACTATTAAATAAGTATTTAAAGGATCAGTATCCCAAGTTGGTTCGTCAAGTAAAAGTAAGGACGGGTCTTTGGCAAGTTGGACTCCCAACATAAGTCTTCGATACTCGGGTCTCGTGAGATCACTCACTGGTCTATTGGCAACTTGAGATAAAGCCAGATCTGCCAGAATTTGTCTCACTCTGCCTCTTCTGTTGTTTAAATTTGCAAGCCACACGGCGTAATTCAAAGTCTGACGAACTGTAAGACACGGCAAAAGATGACACTTGTGAGCAACATATCCTCCATGTTTTCTAAATAATTCCGGAGTTAGTAAATTGTTGCGCAACATTATTCGGCCTCTTATTTTTCCGTCTGCTCTCCTGGCTAAAAACGAATTTTAGTTAATAAGACTTGATTGCATAATTTGATTTAATAATATTAATAATTAAATAATTAGATAATTCGATTTAATAATATTAATGATTAAATAATTACATAATTCAATTTAATATTAATAATGATTAGATAATTTAACAAATTACATGATTTAATAATATTAATGATTAGATAATTTAACAAATTACATGATTTAATAAATTGCAACAAACATAATCGCAAAAGTTGATTATTTGAATTTAATAGAATTAAAGTTTAATAGAAATTGTGAAGACCCAATTGGGTGCGGAATGAAATAAACATTGTTGCTATTAATATATTTTTGTTGATAAAAAAAGGGTGACAACAATAATAATAAAAGTAATAAAAATAATAAAACTAAAGATAATAAGACTAAAGATAATAAGACTAATAAGAATAATGAAAGTAACGGCAAAAGTAATAAAAGAAACAAAAAACTCGAAATTTTGAGATAAAACAGAACTTTTTTTATGAGGAAATATATTGCCTAATAAATATATATTTTGATAAATAATTATCAAAAAATAATAAAAATAATTAAAACAATTAAAGTACCAAAATAATACAAATAAAAAAGAGCTTTATGAAATAGACAAATAAATACAAAATTCCATAAATATAAATAATTTCACTCTCTCCGAATGTATGATAAAACTGGATAAAATTTGAAACAATTTTTAGCTGTTATAAACAATTTTGAGCTGTTTTAAACAATTTTCTGCTATTGTAAATAATTTTCAGCTATTCTAAACAATTTTCAGCTGATAAAACAATTTTCATCTGAACATAAACAGTTATGAGGATTAGAATCGAGTACCTGATTTAAAATGTATAAATTTCTGTAAAAAACAGGTTTTTATTGGAATCTGTAATATATACCTATTACATCCAAAAGAGCTCGTTTTCCAGAGCCCTTGGAGCCCAAGACGGCAAGAATTTCCCCTCCGTGAACTCTGGCCGATACATCTCTTAAAATTGCTGTAGGCTCGGTTTTTCCAAGACAATTTCCTTCAGAAAACATAGAAGAGTAGAAAACATTTGATATTTCAAGAATACAGTCCGATGGCTGCATTTTGTACGATTCTTTTAAATTCCTTTTTCACAAAAATACATTATTCCTCCAGATTTTCAATTTGTAGGGTCCTGTCAAATCAATCCGGTTTCAGATCATCAGCACTTCAAACCTGTTTCAGAAAAACATTATTTTCGTTAGCGAATCTCGAATTTAATTTGCATTGTGTAGGTATGATAAAATGGTCCAGAAAAAAGTCAACTGGATTTTAAAATTTCTATTAATCGTAAATTACGTATTTAGTTCAATTATTATTTATATTTACTAATTTATTTATTTATGATACTAATTATGTATAAATAAATTAAGTAAAAAAATCGATTAGGTAAAAAAATACGATTAAGTAAAAAATTCGATTAAGTAAAAAGAATAGGATTAAGTAAAAATACGATTAAGTAAAAAATACGATTAAGTAAAAAGAATACGATTAAGTAAAAATACGATTAAGTAAAAAAATCGATTAGGTAAAAAAATACGATTAAGTAAAAAATTCGATTAAGTAAAAAAAATCGACTAAGTAAAAAATTGGATTAATTATGCAATTAAATATATATTAATGATTTTTAATCTAATTGTTCAAAAGTTGCGATACAAAAATAAAATTTGATTCGAAAAGTGTTCAACAGTTGCGATATAAAAATGAATATGATTAAAAAAAATAACGAGGAAGAGTTTATCGTTCTGAAAAATTGAAAATGAATAATAATTGAGTTGAATGCATGAAGAAGAATAAGGAACCTCGAGTTTATGTAGGTTCTAATGAAACTTGGCCTCAAGATTTGTTAATCAAGATTCAAGGATTTTCTAGTACACTACTTACGACTAATAAAAGTAACTCGTGGGAAAAAAAGAGAAATTAACGTATATTCAGATGTTTTTCTCCCTTTCCGGCTTCTTTCTTTAATTACTCTCAAATTACGAATTTTGTATTCAAATGAACCTTTTTATACAAACTTTTACACAAACTTTTACACAAACTTTTACACAAACTTTTACATAAACTTTTATACAAACTTTTATACAAATTTTTACACAAACATTTATACAAACTTTTATACAAATTATTATACAAATTTTTACACAAACTTTTACACAAACTTTTATACAAATTTTTATACAAATTTTTATATAAATTTTGATACAAATTTTTATATAAACTTTTTTTTACAACTTTATATTCACAATGTTTATATAAATTTAAAACAGTCTTGTACTTAGATAAATTTAAAAGAAATCTTTTTTTTATAAATTATCAAAAATCTCCTAAGTGAATTTAAAAAAAAACAAATTAAAAATAATTTTTACTCAATCAAGGAAACTTTTATAGGCTGAAGGAATATTTCATAGACAAAAAAAGCTTTCTTGTAAATGAATTTAAAGGGATTATCGTAGAAACATTTAAATGGGGTTTCGTAGAAAAATTTAAAGGGTTTTTCGTATAAAAATTTAAAGGGATTTTCGTACAAAAATTTAAGGGGATTTTCGTACAAAAATTTAAGGGGATTTTCGGACAAAAATTTAAAGGGATTTTCATACAAAAATTTAAAAGAATTTTCGTAGAAGAATTTAAAGATATTTTCGTACAAAAATTTAAAGCGATTTGATTTAAAGGGTTTTTTCGTAGATAATTTTAAAAGGACTTTTAACAGATAATTTTAAAAGGACTTTAAAGGGACCTTGAGCAGATAAATTTAGTCACCCTTTGTGGATAAATTGAAAAAGAACCTTTGACACAAACTTAAAAAGACGTTCAACAATGGCAAAAAACAAAAAATATTACCCAATAAAGTTTTCTCATTCCTTTTCGAACCTGACTACTCATTCCACTGTGAAGCATTCCTTTTGAAACGTTGGTTCAACATTTTTTTATCACTAACAATAGCAACGGTAGTACCAGTATAGCTTCCTTGCTCGTAAAAAGCAAAATACATGTTCAATTGACAGAAGATAAAACTCGTACAACATATGTTAAAAACGTAAGCAAAACAGGTGTCTATTTTGAATGATAAGTTGAAAAAAGAATGAGCACCGGGCCACTGTTGAGCAAGCGAATCATTTACTTTATCTACCTGTCTATTTCCATGATCTACCATAAAGTTGGCTGGAACCATGGAAGCATGGGACTAACATAGTTGTAGTGGAAGCAGTACGCCAGTTGGCGTCTCGATGAGGTGAATGTCTTCCTTCAAATTAACTTGGAGGGGACTCCTTCTGTTGCAGAAGGGGCAATGTACTGGCTTCAACGAAACGACCAAGACTGGTATGAAGGTAAGCAAGCAGCATAAGGTAGACGAATGTAAACCAGGTACTCAAGATTTTTAATTTATCTTGTAAAAAACTACGCTCCCGTAGTTCAAAAAATAGTTGTATTCAAAAACCCTGCTTTTTCGATTCTTCAAGGACTCGCCGATAAATTAGAAATATTCCGGAAAAATGACACGATTCCGTTAAATTTTGAGGAATAGAGCAACTCAAGGTATCAGCAGTTTTCAAATCAGCTTTTCGAACACATGACGTGATAAAGAACTACCTTGACGGAAGTTTGACGGCGGTAAGGACTATTTTTATACTCATAAAAAATGATATAAATTACGTCACTTTTTGCTATTTCTTTATTCTTGAGAATTTGTCGAAAACCATTCTTTTTGTGCCAATTGTCAATTTGTTCCAGTGTCATCAAAAAAGTGCTGAAAAATTAAATTTAAATTAATCTTTTGCTCAATTTGGATATCTCTATTTTAATTTATATTTAAGTACATTATACTAAAGGGCATTTTTTTGTAGCCCGCTTACTTGTGAATAATAATAATAATAATAATAATAATAATAATAATAATAATAATAATAATAATAACAATAATAATAACAATAATAATAATATTAATAAATTAATTGTGACAAATGTGCTTGAAAAATGTAATCTGTATCATTAATTTGTATTTTTTCTTTTCTAGAATTCACTTGGTGATTTAAATGATATTTTTCGTGAAGGAATGTATTTTTTGTGAATCGAATAAGAGTTTTTAAAAAGTGGGTAAAAATGAGTTGGAAATCGTAGAAAACTATAAAATAATTTTTTTCGTGGATTCTAGTTGTAAAAAATAATAAACAATAAGGAAAAATAACAATTATAATAATTAAACGTAGTAAACAATAAGAAAAATAACAATTTTAGTAATTAAAAGTAATAAACAATAAGAAAATTAACAATTATAGTAATTAAACATAATAAACAATAATAAAAATAACAATTATTGTAATTAAACGTAATAACCAATAAGAAAAATAATCATTATGGTAATTAAACGTAATAAATAATAAAAAAATAACAATTATAAAAATTAAACGTAATAAACAATAAGAATAACAATTCTAGTATTTATTTATTTATTTATAGTCCACACCTTTCGGTTTTGGACAAATAATAATTGAAGTAATAAAACATAATAAACAATAATAAACAATAAGAAAAATAACAATTCTAGTGATCAAAAGTAATTAAAATTCTAATGATCAAATTGGTCGAATTGATCAGAAATATTATATTTATTTATTTTATTAAAGTGAAAAATAAATCTTGACCACTTGAAGCCATAAAAAAAATTACTGAGTAAGTTTTAACGTACGATTGTTGCTGAAAATAGCTTCAATCAAAAACTAGCAAAGAGATGTTTAAAAAAGTTTGTTTTACATTAAGTGTTGTCAAATGGTTTATAAATGAAAGTTTTTTTTAGTGCTGTCGGAGCAGTTTTTATGGAAGGATATTGAGAAAGATTATTTAAAATTAAAGTTAAGTGAAATGAGAAAAATGCTACTGGCGGAAATTTCACAATTTCTTCTCGCGTGTTTTGTTTTCAAATATATACTTACGCAGTCCTTGGCGGGAGAAATCAGCACATGATACAATCGTAGATGAAATAAAAACTCATCCTCATTCTGACTCTTCCAAACATAGAGTACCTGTGAATAGAAAAAAATGATAATAACATTCTAGTCATAAACAATTAGTTACAAATGGAAACAAATTAATTGTAAAAAGTAGCGTTGAGCAAATTCAGAAGCACTTGGACATGAACAAATAAGTAACAAGTAAACAGATAATAATTAATAATAAATTAATAAAGAAATAATAAATGAATAAAGAGATAATAAATGAATAAAGAAATAATAAATGAATAAAGAGATAATAAATGAATAAAGAAATAATAAATGAATAAAGAGATAATAAATGAATAAAGAAATAAATAATAAATGAGTATAAAAAGAAATAATTAAGAAATGATAAAGAAATTACAAAGAAATAGTAAATGAATGAAGAAATAAATCAGAAATAAATAATTTTAAAAAAACATAATAAAGAATATAAATATCTAAATAAAATATAAAACAATAAATTCACCGTTCCTAAATTCGAATAGAGAAAAATAACAATGTCTTTTTTCTCACGAACGAAGAAAAAAAAACCCTTGTACTTTTTAAGACGAAGAAATCGGGTTTTCCTACTTTAAACATTTTCGCTTTCAGTAGGTAAAAATGAGTTCAGAAGCCTGGGAATTAGAGAGACGATATTCAGTCCCCGGAGCTCTGGATACTCGAGGTCTAGAACCACCTGCGAGTGAGGATCTTCATGCTTGGTCCATCTACAGGTAACAAAGCAATTTTTTTATTTCTTCCTTTTACTATTATTGGAGAAAAAAAATACACATTTTTTTCTTTTCTAAAGAGTCTAAATATAATGAATTTCGAATTCATAATATAAAATAAAAATTAAAATAAATGTATATTTCAAATTTAACATTTCATATTTGTATATATGATTTTTAGAACATTGGGGCAATTAGATATTGTAAAATAAACATACAATAGTTTCTAATTTATCTAAAGTTTCTAATTTACCTAAAATTTCTAATTTACCTGAAATTTCTAATTTACCTAAATTTTATAATTTGACCCTAGTTTTCAAATTATCTCAATTTTTATAATTTACCTCTAGTTTTCAAATTACCTCAATTTTTTTAACACCTCCTTTGGAATCGAAATTCCCTGCCAAAATGATCCACAATTACTTGACACTGCAGGCAAAATTTGAACTCGGACTTCACGGACTCGGCTTTGGGATCAGCCGAGAAGTCGCCGCTTCCGTATGGGAATTTCCAGCTTCGGGATTCGACGGTGCAGAGTATCCTGAGGCATCCGCGATATGGACCAAAGAGTCCCTTAGCCAATAATTCGTACACTTATTTAAAATTCGGACTCCCGAGAGTCCTGCCTCCTCTGAGGACGCGCGACGGCTCCAGTGGCTACGATTCCAGTGAAGAGGGTCGCAGAATTTCACAAGCAGGAATGCCGGTTTCCCAAGCCAATACAACGATGAGGTCAGCCAGAAGTGATCCAGATTTTAGGCACATGCATTCCAACGAACACGTGCATTCTCAATTAACCATAAGAGAAAATTCAAGACTGAGATGTGCGAGTGAAGCGAATCTTCTGCTCACAGCGAAAGCTGCCAAAAGGCACAGTACAGCTACTGCGAATCCACGATACAGTCCTGGAATCGTAGGACCCGAAAATTACAATGGGACTTTCAGATCGTCGCCGTGTCTTCAGCATCCTCATCTTCAGTTTCGTGGAATCGAGTCAACGAGGTCCGATGGATCGCCTTTCCTTCGAGGGGTATCTTTCGAAGCTGCTGCTTCTGATGTTCTCGCAATCATGGCTACAACAGAGAAAGATGGAACTTTAATTATGGAAACTATTTCCGGGAGGCGGGAGATCAAGAGGGGAGATATTTTACTGAACGGCAGACTCGTCTCTTCCAAAACTCTGAGGTTTGAATTGTAGAATTTTATCGAATCGAAAATTTCTAAATTATCTACTTGTAGGATTTTATTTTTGTATTTGCAAATATGAAGGTTATTTTTCTGCACCTAGATTTTTTCATTTAGATTTTTTTGATTTTGTTCTACCTTTTGTACCCTTTTTAGCTACCTTTTTAGCTACCTTTTTTAGTTACCCTTTTTAGCTACCCTTTTTAGTTACCCTTGTTAGCTACCCTTTTTAGTTACCCTTTTTAGTTACCCTTTTTAGTTACCCTTTTTAGTTACCCTTTTTAGTTACCCTTTTTAGCTACCCTTTTTATCTTCCCTCTTTTTTCTTTATTATTAAAAATGGCAAACAAAGGGCTTTTTATTTCTTCTGCAAGTTTAATGAGCAAGGATCACAGTTGTTTTTTCGTTTAATTTTAGATGCAAAAGGGAATTTTTAATTTTAACAAAGGGGATTGTCTTGCATAAAAAGAGAATTTTGGAAAGAAGAAAGAAAAGATATATACGACCGAGTGATAGAATCATATTGTTTTAAATTATAATTTGTTTAATAATGCAATCCAAAAAATCGAAAAGAGTTCAGAAAAGAATGGGGAAAAAAGTGAAAAAGAAGTTTAAAAATATAGTTAAGAATTTTAAAAAATTAAAAACAAGAGTTTAAAGAAGTTAAGATATTTAAAAAAGAGTTCAGAGAGTTCAGAATTTTAAAAAAGTTGAAAGAGTTTACAAAAATTAAAAGAGATTTAAACAAATTGAGAGAATGTTAAAAAAGTTGAAAGAGTTTACAAAAATTAAAAGAGTTTTAAAAAAGTTGAAAGAGTTTACAAAAATTAAAAGAGATTTAAACAAATTGAGAGAATGTTAAAAAAGTTGAAAGAGTTGAAAGAGTTTACAAAAATTAAAAGAGATTTAAACAAATTGAGAGAATGTTAAAAAAGTTGAAAGAGTTTACAAAAATTAAAAGAGATTTAAACAAATTGAGAGAATGTTAAAAAAGTTGAAAGAGTTTACAAAAATGAAAAGAGTTTTAAAAAAGTTCAAAGACTTTACAAGTTAGAACAGAATTAAAATAACTGAAAGAGTTTACAAAAGTTAGAACAGTATTCAAATAGTTGAAAGAGTTTACAAAAGTTACAACAGTATTAAAATAGTTGAAAGAGCTTAAAAAAATAATTGTAAAAAGAGAACTTCCTTTTACCGCAGTGATCAATTTTTTGAATAGCATTATTGATGAAAAAACAAGTAACAAATTCTCAATAATTCTCCTCTTAATTTTATTCCCTAAATTCAAAATTATGTAATAAATGCTGTCTTCTCTTAATTGTTGATCTCAACCTTCTAATTATTTAATTAATTAATTAATTTCTTAATTAATTAATTCTTTAATTAAAAATAATGTTCTTTCTTCAATCAAATCCTCTCTTTAATCAAATCCTCTCTTTAATCAAATCCTCTCTTCAATCAAATCCTCTCTTCAATTCTCCGCTAAATCATACTCGAATTTCTCAGATCCCGAGTGGCTTATTTGCCAGCAGAGAGTGGCTTGAGTCCTGGTTTGACAGCTCAGCAGACGTTGAATTTTTACATGACACTTAAAGGAGGTGCTGGGATGACTTCTTTGGAAGCAGAAGCAGTCTTAAGAGATTTGGGTCTGGAGGCGACAAAGCATTGTTTAGTCGACGCGCTAACAACTTCAGAAGCTAGAAGACTCTCTTTGGCTTGCAGATTATTACAAGATTCTCACATTCTTGCTTTGGACAGACCAACTCATGGGCTCGATATTTTTGATGTCTTTTTTCTAATCGAATATTTACGCCAGTGGGCGTTCAGAGGACAAAGACTTGTCGTCCTCACAGTCCATCCTCCAACCTACGAAATTCTCACCATGATTTCAAAAGTAACTCTCACTTCCGGCGGGAGGATAATGTATTCCGGAGCCAGAAGAGACATGCTCCCGTACTTCACACTTGCCGAATTTCCGTGTCCGCCTTTCAAGAATCCTTCCGACTATTATCGTGAGTTTCTGAAAAAATTAATATCTTTAAATAAATTAAATATTTGAAAATACTTTGAAAACAAATAAA
Organism: Ganaspis sp. Gsp50; assembly: GCA_011057455.1. Taxonomy (NCBI): domain Eukaryota; kingdom Metazoa; phylum Arthropoda; class Insecta; order Hymenoptera; family Figitidae; genus Ganaspis; species Ganaspis sp. Gsp50. Next base: position 46,379 of record WNHD01000002.1, read on the forward strand.
TTAATTATCTTTAAATACTTTGAAAACAAATAAATTAAATATCTTTAAATAATTTGGTATCAAACAAAATATTAAATATATATAGTAATTAAATTAAATAAACTAAATTATTATGGAAGAGGAATCAAGAGTTCAAAAGAGTAAAAACAAAAGTAGTAAAATAAAAGTTGTTTGTAAACCTGTTGTTTGTAAATTGTTTGTAACTTGTAAACAAATTGTTAGTAAACAAATGAAATTATAAACAAATCGCTTTCGCTTGCAGTCGATCTGGTGACCCTGGACGATTTATCAACCGAGGCGATGTTGGAGTCTTCGCAGAGAATAGATCACCTGGCAGAATTAGCGAGTGTGAAATTGCCCCCGTTGAGTGAACCAGGTCCTCCCGGTGCTTTACCTCCTTTAAATTCTTCCGCAAACATATTTATACAAGCCTACGCTTTATTCTCAAGAGCCTTAATTTACAGTCAGCCTTGGAGTTTGACAAAGTTGATCCAAAAGATCGTGATTTCAGCCTCACTTAGCATAATTCTAGGATCCGTCTTTTGGGATGTAGCCAACGACACAAACGTCCACCTACGAGATCGAATAGGCTTTTATTATTCCAGCCTTGGAATTCTATTTTGGCCCATCACTTTAATTGTCATCGGGGAAGTTATGAAGAACAGGACCAATGTCGAAAAGGAAATCAAAGACGAACTTTACGGCAGATTCGTTTACATCTTCGTCGAGGTAATTTTTCAAAAACTTGGCTAGTTTCAAAAGAGTCGAAAGAGTAGAAAGTAACTCATAAGAATTTTAAAAAAAATGAAAAAGTAGACAGTGGCTCATGAGAGTTATTAAAAAAAATGAAAAAGTAGAAAGTGGCTCATGAGAGTTTTAAAAAAGTTTAAATAGTAAAAAGTAACTCATAAGAGTTTTAAAAAAAAGTCCAAAATCGCACATTTTGAATACTTTCTCATTATTGATGAGAATGTAAAAATGAAAAAGTAAAAAGTGGCTCTTAAGAGTTTTAAAAAAGTTTAAAGAGTAAAAAGTAACTCATAAGAGTTTTAAAAAAATTGAAAAAGTAAAAAGTGGGTCATGAGAGTTTTAAAAAAAATGAAAAAGTAAAAGGTGGCTCATAAGAATTTTAAAAAAGTTGAAAAAGTAAAAAGTAACTCATAAGATTTTTAAAAAAGTTGAAAAAGTAAAAAGTAGCTCATAAAAGTTTTAAAAAAGTTGAAAGAGTAAAAAGTAACTCATGAGAGTTTTAATTAACAAGAGTTTTAAAAAAGTTGAAAAAGTAAAAAGTAACTCATGAGAGTTATGATTCACAAGAGTTTTAAAAAAGTTGAAAGAATAAAAAGTAACTGATAACAAAAAGTTGAGTTTAAAAAATTAGAGTAATAATTAGATAACATAATAAAATTAGATACAGAATAAGATTAGGTAGAACAAGATTGAATAAAGTAAACAAAAAATAAAAAGATAGAAAAAGACAGAAAAAGACAGAAAAAGATAGAAGAAGATAAAAAAGATAGAAAAAGATAAAAAATAAGATAGAAAAAGATAAAAAATGATAGAAAAAGATAAAAAAAAGATAAAAAAAAGATAGAAAAAGATCAAAAAAGATAGATGCAAAAGATAGATGCAAAAGATAGATAAATAAAAAGAGATTATCTGCAGAATAAGAATAATCGAATACAGACTAAGATTTTCGAAAAAATTTTTTCAGCTCCTGTGCAACATTCCCTCGTGGTGCATCGTGTACATAAGTTACTTGGCTCCAGGTTACGCGATGTCAGGACTACATTTGCCAGCCGAAGAGGATTCTCCGATAATAATTTGGAATTATTTGAGCATTGGACTGATGTATTTATTATTGTTGCATTTAGTAGGTCTTTTATTTGCTCACGTGTGCAAGTGGTCTTTTCTGGCAGCTTTAATTTCCGGTTTGATAATTGGCGAAATAAGTGTGGCGGGAGGAGTGACTGTTCATTTAAACAATTTGCCCTCGTGGTATCGAGAATACAGTGTTTTGCGATGGGTTCTCTCTCTTCTGCTGTCTCAGGTTTATGGAGATGAAGTTATAAAGAAGTTAGTTAAATGCAAAGGCAAACACGTTCAGCAACATGACATTATTGTACAAGAAACCTGCGAGACGCCAATACCAACTCTTGGCAGCTTGGCTCTCAAGGAAGTTACACTCAACCAAGTCAGAGGAGACTTGCTAATGTGGTTGGGAATTTCTGCGGCTTGCTTTGTCATTCTAATAATAATAGCATTCATCTCCATTAGATACGTCACGCCGAAAAAGCCAAGAAGCGCTCCAAATAAACCTTGAGCCAGTTTTTTTTTAATTGGCAACGTTGAAAGGGTTTTTTGTTAAGTTTTTCAATATTTTTTTTTTCATCGGCAACAGTCTTGATAGGCGAAAACAATTTTCGTCAGAGCATTTTCATCAGAGCATTTTCATCAGAGCTTTTTCATCAGAGCATTTTCATCAGAGGATTTTCATCAGAACATTTTCATCAGAGTATCAATTTTTAACAGAAATGTCGATTTTTAACGGCAATAACAATTTTCATCGGAAACATCAATTTTTATCGGCAACATCAATTTTCATCGGCAACATCAATTTTTATGGGCAACATCAATTTTCATCGACAGCATAGTTTTTCATCGATTCAAAATAATTTCGATATTCTTTAATGATGATCCTGAAGATTAATTATGATTCCAGAATTTTTTATAACCAATTAATTTGTAAGGAATGTAACTGTTTCTTCGCGCAAATTTCGTTGCAGTGCCATCAAAAATTTATGTAACAGTTACAGAATGATTACCAGAATTTCTTGTAAGCTACAAAAATTTGTAGACATCCATGGTTGGAACTCGGTTCTTGTAAATACTGCATTTCTAGAAAAAAACATAAATTTATGTATAAAAATAAGTTAAATATATGGATTAAACATTTATTTAAAAGTTGCATCTTTAATTATGCAGTTAATATTAATAATAAACAATCATTTTATTATTTATTATAAATAATGTTAATTATTTTTAAAATCGTCAGTTTAATCATTACATTAAAAGCAAGGTGAAAAGCCACTATTATGGTAACAAAATTGTCTATTTTGATTTATAAAAATTGTTTGTTTTTATTTACAAAAATTGTCTTTTGATTTATAAAAATTGTTTGTTTTTATTTACAAAAATTGTTTGTTTTTATTTACAAAAATGGTTTGTTTTGATTTATAAAAATTGTCTGTTTTGATTTATAAAAATTGTTTATTTTTATTTACAAAAATTGACTGTTTTGCTTTATAGAAATTCTTTGCTTTGATTCATAAAAATTGTTTGTTTTGATTTATTAAAAAAATATGATTTCTTATCAAGATAGGCAAATATTTTCTATGAGCATGTATATAATTCAATTTCAAAAATATTTGTACTTGGTCTTAATGACGATAATAAGAAAAGGTCGTACATTGAAGTTGAACAAATTAATTATCACTTAGTGTAGAACGTCATTGAACGTTTAGCGTACCCTCTTTTTACGTCAATAAAGTGTATAAAATGCATCTAAGACGCATCTGGCTCTAATAGTTGCTACAGAGTTACGAGAGTGACGAACTGTTAAGAGTGTCTCCTTACAACTTCGCAATTTAAAAAGAAATGGTAAGCGTCAATCATTTTTCACAATTTCTTATAAATTAAAATACCACCAAATAAAATAATACATCGAAATTTGCAATTTGAATTCAGATTCAAATCACTTCTTAAAACTTCTTCTAAAAATTGAAAAAACAAAAAACAAATACAACAATAAACAAATACAACAAAAAATAAAAAACAAATATGTACAACAAAAAACAAAAAGAATGAATAAATACAACAAAAAATAGAATAAAATGACAAGAAATTGTGAATTCTTGAATTATAAATTAATAATAATTAATTTCAATGATTAACAAAAATAATTGTAAAAGAAAGAAACGAGAAAAGAATAATTATAGAAAATACAGTAATTTATTACTACCTTCATAAAGATGTAATATAACAATTTATTCCTTTTTCATAAAATTTTGTTAACATTTGATAGACTTTTTTTATTTCTTTTACAAAACATCAAATTTGTGCTATAAAAAGGCTAAATTATCGTTCCGTTTCTGCATACAGTTTTATTTTACTATATTATGTTTTATTAAAATTACTATATTATTTTTTTATTTTATTATTATTATACTATATTATTATTATACTATATATTAAACAATTATATTTTATTAATATTATTAATATTATTTATAAAAAAGTAAAATAAAGTAGTAAAGCTATTGTTTAATAAAATAAGAAAAAAGTACCAAAAAATTAAAATTATACAAAAATAAATAAAATATAAAAATTAAATTAATCATGAACGTGATTTTTTATGTTACAGGCAATTAAAATTGCAATTTTGCTTCTTTTTACTTTAACTCTGATTGGAGCTAAGCCGTGTGAAGATTCTTCCCAGAAGAAAAAAGTTTCTGAAACCGGAACTGCCCTTCCTTTGGAATTGTCCATTGCCGCTGCAAAGAAAACAATAGAATTGAATATTGATGATACTGATGATAAAAACAACAATGGTCAAATTTTGGACACAAAGAAGAAAGCGTCGAATAGTGAAACAGAGAAAAATGTTAAATTGGACAAAAGAGATCTTGAAACTGCTGCTGGGACTAATGTTCTTCGACCACTTTTTGTTTACCGTCAACAAATTGCATTCAGACAGCGTGTAAAGAAAAATAATCAACGTGGCAATTAAGTTCAATTATTTGCATTAAATCATTAATATTCAAAAGCATCTGCAAAATGCATTTTAAATTGTTTTCTACTTTTCACGTTATTTTGTAATTAATCATTTGTATCTTAAAAATCATTTTGGAACTTCGAAACTTCTTTGAACTTTAAAAACAGGTTTTCAATTCTTAGTGATGTTTATTTCGTTAATTATTCGTTTATTTCGTTATTTTCTAAGCATGATTTAAAACATTTGGTGCAAAGTAACGTTCGTGTAAGATAGATTGTATTTAACGTTGAAAAAGACTGATTATGTATATATTTTAAATTTAAGTTAATTATTTATTTACTGATTACGAACTATTTTTATGGTATTGTACAAAATAATACAAGTTTTAAATGTAAAAGATAATATAAATTTTAAATGTAAAAGATAATATAAATTTTAAATATAAAAGGTAATACAAGTTTCAATGTAAAAAACAACAGAAAAGTTTATTAGTAAATATAAAATTGTTTGTGCGGAGTTGGACAATAAATATATATGTATTAAAAAAAATATTTTTAATCTCCTTGTCGCAATTATTAATCGCTTTGTATTATTAATTTGAAATTCAGAAAAAGTTTTGTTTTTGAATTTGAAAATATTTTGCTACTTTCTGCAGGTTTTATTTATTGGATTTACTGAATTTATTTTATTATTAACTAATAAGCAATGTTTAAACATTTTCCTTTCAATTATTTGATCAATTTCTATTGTCAATATAACCTCTAATAACCTCTGCCTGGATATCTTCTTTTCTTTTTTGTCTTCAAACAGAATGACATGCCTTGTTTTTTATTGTATCGACAAAAAATGCTTTCTTCTTACAAATTAATTGATTAAAAACCTTTTGAGACTGCGAAAACTTTTAATAAAACAGTTATCAAAATAAACATGTTTCAACTTCGATAAAGAAAATGGAAGCGATTTCATCATATAATAGGGGGAATTCCCTCTTTTTCAAAAGAAAATCACTAGATTAGTGCCCACCAGGGTTGGGAAATGATACGAAATTACTAGATTATCTAGTTACTTATGCTCTTATCTGTTGTCAGTCCTGATTATCAGAAGAAAAAAGATGTGAACAAACCTTTAGGTGTGACATGTTTTTTAAGTTTCCTTACTACATAATTATTTGTGTTTAGGGAAAAAAGCAGAAGGTAAATATTTTAGCTGTCAAAATATTGTTCTTTATAATTCTATTGATATGCAAATATAACGTGTAATTTTAACCCTATTAAATATGATGAGTTCAGTGAATGATATTGAAGAGTTAGAAAATAAAGAAATGGACGATTCTGCAGTTCTTGAAATAAGTTCCACAGATACTGCAGGCAGTAAAACACACGACAATCATGATGTAGATTTTCTTTCCAATTACAGTACATCTGTAGAAGGTTCTATTGTAAGTAAAAAATACCAATAGTTTGGTAATTATTCTTACAATTTAAGCAAATGTATTTGTTATTTTTCTGGGTACAATTTTTCTGGTACGTTTCTGGTATAATAATTAATACGTACAATACATTCCTCGACTATTGTCAATTTACGTGCTACACATTTTTTATTAGCAAAATATTACGAACCGAATTATTCCATTAACTCACGAAATATTATTTTGTTTCTGCTTACGTGTCTTTTTTTCTATCTCACACAAAAGTTAATCATGTTGAAATTAATCGTAATTAAGTCACAACTGAAAGTGACTCACATTAAATTTAAAAGTTGTTTGTAATTTTAACATCAAAGGCCAATAACAATAGTTTTATCTTATTTTCTGTGATAAATATATAATAATAATAAATATATAATAAAATATATAATTTTTTTTATTAAATAGTAGACGGGTATATTATAATCTAATAATAAATATACTAAATTCACTTAAAATTGATTTAAAAAATAGAATTATCAACTTTCAATTAGAATTTCAATTTTGCAATTAAAAATTAGAAAAAATAAATACTACAAGGAAAGATAAGAAACCAAAAATTTTAAGAATGTTATAAAATTGCTATTAAAATGTTATTAAAATTTACTGTCACGATTAATTTTGTTTTAGATTGCTTCACCGTCTGTAGATAGTTTTTCAACATTACCAGAACAAGAGAGTTCAGATTTTCAATTAGACTCTCGGGATTTGCAAGTGAAAGTTGACAATCCACAAAAACATGTAGAAACTTTGGAAACGTACATAACGTTTCGTGTCACCACTAAAGTAAGACATTTAATTTTGATTTCATTTATTTCATTCAATTTCATTTTTTTCAAATTGTGATTCAAATTCATTTTATCTTCATTATTTTTGTACTTCCTGTTTTCTGTACATCTCTTTTTATTATGTTGATATATTTTAAACTAGTAAAAAAATTATGTTCATTTCATAATGAAATTCATTTTGTTAATTGCACACTTTGGAATTTTTTCAAGTCCGCACGAGCTGAGTTTGAAGAGGGTGAATATGTCGTTCGTAGACGCTACAATGATTTCATATGGCTGAGGCAGAAATTGGTGGAAGCCTATCCATCTCACATTATTCCAGTAATAATATCTTTAATATTATCTTTGATATTATTTTTAATATTATTTTTAATATCATCTTTAATATCTTTAATATCATCTTCAATATCTTTAATATTATCTTTAATATCATACAAATTGAAACTAAATCTAAGTCATAAAAATTAGGTTTCTGAATACATTAGAAAAAAATGCTGATAAAAAATATTATTTTAATCTAGCCAATGCCTGGGAAACATTCGCTTTTGGCTCAGCTAGATCGTTATTCAAAGGAATTTATTATAGCTCGTATGAAGCTCTTACATATCTTTCTCAACCGAATTGTAAATCATCCCATACTTAGTTGTGATAAAAGTCTTTTTATCTTTCTGACGAGTAAACCCGCTGTGAGTAAATGATAAACATTTATTATTATCGTTTAATATAGTTCATTGTTCATTTAATATTGTTTATAATCTATTTTTTATTTAACATTTATTATTTTTATATGTTTGTTTATTATTGTTTTTATTTTTCTTATTGTTTTTATTTTTCTTATTGTTGTTATTGCTATTATTGCTTTTATTTTTATTTTTGTTTTTATTATTTATTATTGTTTATTATTTATTTTTATTCAAAATTATTTTCATTCATCGTTTATTATTTCAATTTGTAACATTTTTTTTATATTAAACGATCAGCCAGTAGAGAAATAACACTTATTAAAATTTGATTTTTTAATTACTAATTTAACTTATTTCTAGGAGTTCTCTGTTCATCGGAAAAATCGCAGCAATGTTCTAGTAAAAGTGGCGGATTCATTGCCAAACATAACGAGTGTCCACACCATGAAACTACGTAATTTAGAATTTGAAAATTTTCGTGAATATTGTCTCTCATTGAGTGAAAAATTAGCCACTATGGACAAAATAAGTCATCGCATTTACAAAGAACGCCAAGGTGTATTTCTTTCGTTCAATACAATATTTAAAAAAAAGTAACAAAAAATAATTCAAATTAACCTTAAGTATTAAGTTTGTTTTTAATTATTTTTCACTTAATGTATTCAGTTGATTATAGTAATTATTTTCAATTTCAAGTATTGTTTGATTTTAATTTTATTTCCAACTTCAGGTATTGTTTGATTTTAATTTTATTTTCAACTTCAAGTATTGTTTGTTTCTAATTATTTTTAACTTGAAGTACTAATTTCGATTTTCTGTGCAATGTTTGCATTTTAACATACATTTTTCCCTGTTATAGATTATTTAATAGAGCTGCATCAGTTGCATCCAATTTTTACATTATGGGCTACCACGGAACCGGAACTTGAATCTGTTTTATTAACAATGGCCAAGGCAATCGAGACTAATACCAATGCTCATCAAAAATTGCTAGATTATGTTTCTTGTGATGAGAAAGAGTATGTTGCTTACATTGATGCTGTGAAAGATGCGTTAAATCGTCGAGATTTAATGCAAATCGAGTACGAAATGACTGTGGATGAATTGTCGAAAAAACGACTTGAGAAAGACCATGTAAAGAAATATAATTAATTTTTAATTTAAAAAGACTATTTCCCTTACACTGAAAAATGAATTCAATAAATAATTAATTTTTATGAATTTTGAATTTATCACTCGGTCAGTAAATAATTAATTTTTATTTGCAGTTGATACAAGCAGTGACAACACCACACAACAGTCAAGGCTGGGGAGGATCGATTTGGAAGAGTGAGACACGTGACGAAAAATTAGAAAAACTGGACCACTTAATTTCACGCTTAGTGAAAAGTGTTGAAGTTTTGCAGGATCGGGTTGAATGTGCGAATGAGAATTTGCATAGCGATTTAGAAAGGTGGAATGTAGAAAAACGCAGTGATCTTAAAAATATGCTAATTGCAATGAGTGATCAACAGATTTGTCATTATCAACAATGTATGAATGCTTGGGAAGACACACTCGCTGCATTTAAACTTGACAGCGTAAAGTCAGAAGAGAGCAAGCTTTCCGTTTGAATAAGACAAGTAAAATCTTTCTCTTTACTCTTTCTTTTTCACATATTCTTATTATTTTTCATTTATTTATTTTCACTTATTTTTTATTTTCATTTTCACTTATTTTTTACTTTTATTTTCACTTATTTTTTATTATTATTTTATTTTATATTCACTTTATGCTTATATTAATCCGTATTCAGTATAACTTATTTCCATAAAGTATATTCCAATGGTTTTTAATAATTTTGTTGCATAATTGAATCATTCATTTCAGATGCAAAATTTTTATCTGTGTATAAATTTTCTTCAAGAGGATCGTCTGTAAAAGTGGATTCAAGATAGAAATTTAAAGATTGAAATCTATTAAAAAAAGTATTTATTTATTCTAATACGCATTTATTAAAGAGCACTAGATGCAATTTTTCTTTAAAAAATCTTTTAAAATGAAAATGCATCTCTCTTCTTTCACTTCCAGAGGTACAATTTTTCTTTTATAAATTGTAGGGATATTTAATTTTAAAAAATTGAAAAATATTAGAACATTCCTGATTAAATGTGATTTAATTTTATCTTAATTTTATCAAGTCTTTTCTCTAAAAATAGAAATTCAACACAAATCGAATGTTAATTTATTGGATAATTAATGTTTTTATTAGTTATTAGTTGTTATTTAATAGCTGTTTATTGATTATATATTATTATAATATATATTTTGAATAATTAATAAATAATATTAACAATTCTTTTTATTTATACGTTATTTTCACAAAATAGTATACAACTTTCGAAATTTTTGTCAACATTTCTTGTTAAATGAAAATTTGTGTGCTATTTTAATAAAAACAATTGTAAGAACACCAAAACTTGTCTATTTTATTTATCCCTTTTTTAAAATTGTAACAAAACTATAAACATAATTTTTCATAAAAATACATAATTTGTTTTCTGAAAGAGATATTCTTTATTGTATATAAAAATAATATATAAAAAATTATATAAAAATACAAAAAAATATAGAGAAATATAGATATATTTATTATATAATATTATAATATAATAAAATAATATTTAAATTATAATGAGACAAATTTTGAATATTCACAATTCCCTCTATTGCGCCTGACAAACGTCTTTTTTGACACATCATCTACGTAACACGAACGAGTTAAAATCACAAACGTCAGAGGTTAACGTGCTTTACGTAAGAAACAAACTAGAACTTATTTCCATTCAAATTTAAAAAAACATTTATGTTAACACATGCAAAGTATGCATTAAAAATATCAATTTAGTAATTAGTGTAAGTATAACAAAAGTATTTAGTAATTAGTATATTAAATACCTTTGATTATTCCACAAAGTATATTTATGACTTTGAAAAGTCAGAAACTCAATTTATGAGGAAGAATGGATTTCGATAGTGCATATATTGGTAATTATGGCAAAAAAACAACTAGTGTGTTTCTTATATTATTCGTCAGGTAATTTAATTTATTTATTTGTAACACATACCAAAATTTTAGATCCCTTTCTCGACGAGTGGTTGTTGTTTCTTCAAGAAAAGACTAAAGAACTAGAACAAAGTATTTTAGAAAACACGAAGATTTTTACACCACTGATAGGTAAAGAACTAAAACCTAATTATGTAATACGTAAATATATAAAATACAACTAGTAAATATTTGTAAAACACAATAATTAAGAGTTCCGGAACAATTAAGAGGTTATTTAAACTAAATACAAAAATAATATACCTCTGGGAAAAAAATGACAGATTTGCGATCTAAAGGTGCATTCACGCTGTTTGTTAAAACTTGTAACTTGTCCAAACCGCAAAATCTACTTTGGAGAAATAAAGCCTGATACACAGGCTCTTGCTTGTCCAAAATGTAGTTTGGACAAGTTCTTACCGGAGGTACAAATGCACCTTAAGGTAAAGTCCCGAATGTATAAATGTAACGTGCTTCCCATTCCTGGCTGAATTTAAATTCAAATTCTACCGGACAATTTAAATAAGTAATGGAAGTTATTAGTTTTAATAAACACAAAATAAGTTTTCTTTTCGCGTGCATTAAATAATTTCTTGTAATTACTGTTTTCAGGTATACACACAAATGATGTAAAACTGATATTTAAAATAGTCGATCAATTTAAATTTGACGCAAATGCTAAGTATTTGGCAATACATTTATATGAGAAGTACATGAATTTTAAAAACTGGGAAACTTGCAACAGCATACAGAAAAGCAAAGATTCGAAACATTTTTTAAAAAAAGAGCAAACAAAGCTTCATTCAGAAGCGAAATTACGTCTTCTCTCGTGCATTCAACTTGCAAGCAAAATGGATTCAAATGAAAATAACTTCGGTATACCTGAAGTAAGTTTTTTAGGTTAAATAAATATTTAATACTCAACAATTTGTTTATATTTAATACTTTATTTTTAATCATTTGTTAATGTTAAGAAATGTTAGTTTATTTTGTATTTATTGTTATTATTGTTACTATTATTATTATTATTATTTCAATCAAATTATGAATTTATCAAGCCAACAGGCTTCAAGATGGGTATTTAATTTTAAATGAAAGAATTTATCGAGCTTTCTGCTCCAAAGATAATTATTATTATTATTATTATTATTATACTATTATTTTATTCATTTTTTAATTAAATAATTTCAACTTTTAGACATATTTCTATTAATATTTAATATTTGTATTTACATTACGTATAATTATAAAAACAATATATATTTTTTAGGTGAAAAGTGTTCTTAAGGAAATCGATCCTGGCAAAAATTATTCAAAGAAAACAATTCTAGAATCCGAATTTTACGTTTTTAAAGTAATAAAATTTGAAATGCCCACGTACACTCTAAAAAATTGTGTGGATGTTTTATTGGCAGAAAGTGGACTTCGAAACACACCTGATGTTTTGCAATCATCGTCAAAACTGACAGATTTAGCATACATTTCTGTAAGTATACACTTGTAATGTTTAAAATACCGATAGAACAAAAAAATAAACAAAAGAAAAAATACTATACAAAAATACCATACTAAAACTATACAAAATTTGAAAATCTAATTACAAAAATTAATTTATTAAAAACTTTTCCAGCATGAAGAATTATATTTATATCTGGAAACCATGACCCATGGGGGTGTAAAATCGTCATTTCTTGAAAAAAAGGGTGCTCTCCTTGTAAAATCAAATGCGCTCTTTTTAGCAGCTTCAATTGTTTTGTGTTCTGTGTTATTCATTGGCATGGAAAAGAGAAATTTGACAGAATTGTTGAGAAAGATTGCTTCACTTGTCGAACTGAAGGAAGCGGACATTTGGGATATGGCAAATTTACTCTTCAGTTTGTCACTTCAAAAATAGGTGTGACAACTTTTTCAATCCTTCGAATCATAAAAAAACAAAAAACAACATGATTGTATAAAAAATGTAATAGAAACTATAAAACTTTCATTATATGAATTCAATGAAGAGTTTAGTATAGAAATTCAATAAAGAATTTTAGTAAAAATTAAATAAACAATTTAGTAAATATTAAATAAACAATTTAGTAAATATTAAATAAACAATTTAGTACAAATTGAATAAACAATTTAGTAAAAATTAAATAAAAAATTTAGCAAAAATTAAATAAAAAATTTAGTAAAAATTAAATAAATAATTTAGTAAAATTAATTAAACAGTTTAGTAAAAATTATATAAACAATTTAGTAAAACTTAAATAAACGATTTATTTTTTTATTTAATTTTAATTTTTAATACGAAAATAAATAAACAATTCAATAGAAATGAAATAAAGAATACATAATACGGAATTTTCAATTTTTGTACTTCAATGAAGAAGATTCGCTTCAGATTAAAAAAAGCATTACACACTTCACTAATTCATAAAGAAAACGATCAATTCACATCCCACTTTTCAATGCAACAAAATATAAATAATATTATGAAAATATAATTAAATATTTATAAATAATAATTTGTGTATCAAACACTTCTGAATATAAAATACATATATAGATTAGCCAAAGGGTCAATTACTTTTCGCGATCTTTAATTTCATTACGTCAGAGAATTGTCTTACGTACATAGTCGACGATTCGTTCTAAATTTAGGCAAAATGTCAGTATATAATATGTCAATGTCACTTTTCTATAAATATAACTTTTTGTATTTTACCTTTCTTAAGCAATTTATTATTTTACGTGCAGAATTACTGTATATATTCGGCGACTGAAAATTAGAAAATGCAAATAAAGATGATACGTCAGTAGTACAAGTCAATGTACGAGTATACATGCGTATTATTTACATTATAATATGTTACTACTTTACTATTGCATCCCTTACTAAAAAATAATAATGATATATAACAGGTAATAATATAACAATACAAATAATAAATATAAGATAATTCACATATTACGTGATATCTTAGAGAGAGGGGGATATTAACAAAATAGGACGCTTTACCCTAATTTGACATAAAACCAAAGAAAACAATAAAACGAAAGGGGAGCGCAATTTTCTAAAATACATATAAATTATGTAATACATGTAAAAGACCACATTCTATTTAAAAGAACTTATAGTAAAAATAGTCATCCAATTGTAAGCAAAAAATGATGCACCTTAATGGAAATTCTAATGTTTTCTAAACAACATTAGAAAATTACCTTCGAGTTTACACAACAATTAAAAACAAAGCAGTAAATTGGGGCTATATAAACTATTTCAAAAGAGTTTACAAATTAAATAAATAATTTTATTCAAAGTATACAGAGCTACAATCTCAAAGGCATATAATTTTCTTCTCATTAATGTGAGAGTAAACAGGTTTTCGATTCAACATAGAATAAATACTCGTTCATTAATAATTTCGAAAAAAAATATCGATCACAAACCATACCTTCGACGAAGCATATATTTGATAAAAATCTAGAAATTTGCAAAAACGTGAATTTTCCAAAAATGTCAATTTTTAAATCGATATCTTGACAAAGTGCTAATTGATCCAGGAAAGTGTAGTGTTTAAAACCCTCGTTAAAATTTGTGTTTTCTTACGCCGAATCGAATACAAAAAGAAAAATTCCAAAAAAAATTCAGGAACACTTTGAAATTTGCAAAAACGTGAATGTTTTGAAAATGTCAATTTTTCAATCGATATATTGACAAAGTGCCTATCGATCCAGGAAAGTGTAGTGTTTAAAACCTAAGTCAAAATTCGTGTTTTTTTATGCCGAATCGAATACAAAAAGAAAAATACCAAAAAAATTTCAGGAACACCTTGAAATTTGCAAAACCGTGAATTTTCCAAAAATGTCAATTTTTCAATCGATATATTGACAAAGTGCTAATCGACCCAAGAAAGTGTAGTGTTTGTAACCCCCATCAAAATTCGTGTTTTTTTATGCCGAAACGAATACAAAAAGAAAATATCAAAAAAATTTTCAGGAACACCTTCAAATTTGCAAAAAACGTGAAAGTTTTGAAAATTTCAATTTTTCAATCGATAGATTGATAAAGTGTCAATCGATCCAGGAAAGTGTAGTGTTTAAAACCTAAGTCAAAATTCGTGTTTTTTTATGCCGAATCGAATACAAAAAGAAAAATTCAAAAAAAATTTCAGGAACACCTTGAAATTTGCAAAAACGTGAATTTTCCAAAAATGTCAATTTTTCAATCGATATATTGGCAAAGTGCTAATCGATCCAAAAATGTGTAGTGTTTGCAACTCCCACTAAAATTCGTATTTTTTTATGCTGAATCGAATGCAAAAAGAAAAAATCCAAAAATATTTCAGGAACACTTTGAAATTTGCAAAAACGTGAAAGTTTTGAAAATTTCAATTTTTAATCGATATATTGATAAAGTGCCAATCGATCCAGAAAAGTGTAGTGTTTGAAACCTAAGTAAAAATTCGTGTTTTTTTATGCCGAATCGAATTCAAAAAGAAAAATTCCAAAAAATTTTCAGGAACACTTTGAAATTTGCAAAAACATGAATTTTCCAAAAATGTCAATTTTTTAATCGATATATTGATAAAGTGCTAATCGATCCAATAAAGTGTAGTGTTTGCAACCCCCACTAAAATTCGTATTTTTTTATGCCAAATCGAATACAAAAAGAAAAAATCCAAAAAAATTTCAGGAACACTTTGAAATTTGCAAAAACATGAATTTTCCAAAAATGTCAATTTTTCAATCGATATATTGATAAAGTGCTAATCGATCCAAGAAAGTGTAGTGTTTGCAACCCCCACTAAAATTCGTATTTTTTTATGCCGAATCGAATCCAAAAAGAAAAAATCCAAAAAAATTACAGGAACACTTTGAAATTTGCAAAAACATGAAAGTTTTGAAAATTTCAATTTGTAATCGATATATTGATAAAGTGCCAATCGATCCAGAAAAGTGTAGTGTTTGAAACCTAAGTCAAAATTCGTGTTTTTTTATGCCGAATCGAATACAAAAAGAAAAATTCCAAAAAATTTGAGGAACACTTTGAAATTTGCAAAAACATGAATTTTCCAAAAATGTCAATTTTTCAATTGATATATTGATAAAGTGCCAATCGATCCAGAAAAGTGTAGTGTTTGAAACTTAAGTCAAAATTCGTGTTTTTTATGCCGAATCGAATACAAACAGAAAAATTCCAAAAAAATTTCAGGAACACCTTGAAATTTGCAAAAACGTGAATTTTCCAACAATGTCAATTTTTCAATCGATATATTGATAAAGTGCCAATCGATCCAGGAAAGTGTAGTGTTCAAAACCTAAGTCAAAATTCATGTTTTTTTATGTCGAATCGAATACAAAAAGAAAAGTTAAAAAAAAAAATCAGGAACACCTTGAAATTTGGAAAATCGTGAAAAATCCATATTTTCCCAAAATTCAAATTGATCCATGATAGTGTCTGATGTATTATGTATACCTGAAAATGTAATACATATGTATCTAAAGACCGTAAATCCCAAAATGTTTATTCCTTTCAAAATCCTGTATGGAAAGTTGTCAAAAATGATTACAATTATAAAAAACTGATGAAAAAATTGCGAGGGAAAATTAATATCCTGCTATTGTCTATAGTATAAGTGTGTTGTCCACTTAGTAACCATAGCAATTTGAAAGCCTCATTTTATCGTCTGTCATTACTCAAACTACGTATGTATCTATTGGCCAGGCCAAGACCTACGGCATTCCGCGATATTCTTTACACAAGGGAGGAAACCACGTGTTACCTTGTCTGTGTGGAAAATGCCTTCAAACACATATGTATATATGAACATGTCCGCGGAAAGCAAATGTGCTTTCTGCAGCCATCAGTACATGTCATGACAGTACAAAAGACACTCCAAAATGTCAATTCATCCTTAAAATATACGAAACTTTTTTATCATTAAATTTATTCGTCATGACAAAACAATTATTAATTGCCCTTCGTAAAAAAGTTCAAGAACACGTGCTACTCTTTGCCAATGTTAATTATTTATTTTGTCAATTTAATGCAAACTGTTTTCGCTTTTTTCTAAAAATACGAGTTTAAAAATCGGTGCAACGAGATTTTGTTTTCATATGGTATTTAAGAGAATAATAATTATTATATTAGATCAAAAAGTATCGATCGAGTGATTATATTTTGTCTGTGTAGGAGCTCATTAGCACATACTTCATTTGCAAATAATTATTAGATTAGGACAAATAAATAATATATCGAAAGTTCCTCAAAATGAGATGAGTAAATAAAAATATGTTATAAACATTTATTTTATTTTATTATATAGGTATAAACATTTTTTTGTCTTAGAACAAATTAGGACATAGTTTTGAAAATTGAATTTTGGTAAATTTTGAAAATTGAGTACTCAAAGTGTTTTAAAAGATGGCAATTGTTTATAAGTTTATGTTTTGTTGTTTTGAAGAGAATTGAATTGTGAATATAAGAGAATTGAATTGTGAATATAAGAGAATTGAATTGTGAATATAAGAGAATTGAATTGTGAATATAAGAGGATTGAATTGTGCAATATAAGTTATTTTAAAAGTGGCAAAACGGAGGATTATAATTATACGGAAAATTAAATTACTCATTAAAATTACACAAAATTACACATAGTGTTCAAAATTTAGATATTATAGTGGTCCGTGCATAAAGAAACAGGATTTATAAAATTGTACGGAAAGTTATATTAAAGAAAGTGGTGAAATTATGAAGTTGCGAAACAATTAATGTATAAAAAAAAGTGACGTAAAATTACATAAAATATGGAACAAAAAATATTCTTGAAAAGTTAAAAGAAACTCTAACTCAAATGTGAAAATTTAAAAACAACTTATTTATTTCTTTATTTATTTGTACTCGGGTTAATATGCATTTTTAATATTTTAAGACTCACTTCTGCTACTTTCTATAGTGAAATTTTTATTTATAGTTATTTTATTTTTTCTTTACTATGCAAATATACTGTCTTCTTCACTATAAAATGAAACTTGCAATTATAGTATAGGAATATGAAAATATGAATAATAAAAAATAAAAATATAAAGTATGAAAATAAGTAGATAAGTAAGAATAAGTAGAAAATAAGTAACTTATTAGTATTTTTCAAATCGAGATTGAACTGAAATCGGTAAAAATTTTTCGCAATCATTCTATTTCACAGACAAAATATGCTTTTTCAAATTCAATTTATTGATTTTAACAAATAAATAAATTTTTAAAAAAGTCTTCTTGTAGAGAAAAGTAAAATAAAGTTATTTAGTTTAAAGAAAAAAGTAAAATAAAATTATTTAGTTTAAGGAAACGTAATATTTTCGGGAAAATACGCGAAATGTTTTCTTTGTTTGCGAATAAATTAGAAATAATTTGTTAATGATCACGAAAGAAATTGATGAATAAAAAAACAAAGAAAATATGAAGCAGAAGAAAAATATAAAGATAAAATAAAGATAAAATAAAGATAAGGATAAAAATAAAATAAAGTAATAAATACTATTTAAAATTGAATACTATTTAAAATTGAATACTATTTAAAATTGAATACTATTTAAAATTAAAAACTATTTAAAATTGAATACTATTCAAATTTTAATGAATACAAAGTTCCTCAATTTCAATTAGTATAAAAATGTTCACTGATTCAAATTAATGAACGACGTTTTATCATCTTGGATCAAGAAATTTAAATCTGTAAAATTTCCAACCAATTTATCACTTTTTACTGAAAATAAAAATAATATCACACTTTTTATCCACGAGTCCAATAGCTTAAATTAATTTTTCAAAACTTTCTACTATAATTTTTAATGAGTTGATATTTAAACAATGTTTCCCTATGAAGAAGCAAAATTTTAATAAAAATTTGGAACTACTACGTTAATTATTAAAATTTAGTTGCAAAATTTTATGAATTTGCAGAAGTTTGAATTAATAGACATTTTTACACATTTTCATTACCTTATATAAATTACCACAATATTGTTAAAAAATAAACATCTATACTCCTCTAAATTTAAATTTTTTTCTACTATTTCAATAGCGAAAAGGCGTCTACCGATTAAAATAGCAATTACTTACTATTTTTTTGAAAAATAACTTATTTTTATAAAAAAATAACTTATTTTATAAAAAAAATAACTTATTTTATAAAAAAAATAACTCATTTTATAAAAAAATAACTTAACTTTATTAAAAACAACTTATCTTCATAAAAAAAACAACTAATTTTTTTTATTCACAATTGAAATAGTCAAAAATCACATTCTTCAATTAGCAGCAATTTCCTAATCAAATAATTACATACATTAAAATATAATTATTACAAATATATATAAATAATACACAAATATGACTATTTCCATCGGTAAACGATTTTTCATTACTGCTTCAATAAAAAATGAAAATTTCACTTTTAGACATTAATTTAGATTCAGGAGAGTAATGGTATTAAAAAAAATGACATTTTTAGGGAAAAATAAAAGCAAAAGAAACGAGGGTTAGGAAATTGATTATTATGTAAAGAATTCAGCAGGAAAATGATGTGAATTTTTAATGAAACTCTGGTCCTTACTTCAAGGTGTGTATAATTTGGCATTTATAAAGAAGAATTAAAGGAAATTTCGATTATCTATGCGAATCTCTATAAAATGACAATGAAGATTATTCAAGGTTGTAGGTTCCGGTGGGTCAGGGTGGTATAAGCACCGACTACGTGGGCAAACTTTCATTCATAATTAACGTATAAATTGACCTACTCGTGGCACACGACCGGTAATATAGATTATAAATAAAATGATCGATGCACCTAGAGGAGCCACTTCTTCGGATGAGTAATCTAATTAAGAATCGATAAAGCCACAAATACCAAATCATAATTCCAATAAGTTCTCCAAAAGGCTCCCAAACTGGCACCCCGGGGGTTCCCAGCACTTCGTTATGGACGGTGACCGAAATCGGCCCGAGAACGATTCGCAGGTAAACAGATTTTTTAATTCTTCTTTTAATTTAATTTCTTTTTATTCTTTTTTCCAATTATTTTAAACTTTTTAGTTACATTTCATTGCTTTCAATTTAAATGTGTAAAAAACTTTTTCAAAAACATCCGAGAAAGAAACACTTTTTTCGAATTTATCTGACTCAAAGAGAAGTTTCCCTGATTTAGAGAAAATAGCAAAAGAGAAGAGAAAGAAAAAAGACCGAGATCAAAAAAGAAAAGAAATGAATAAGAAAAGAAATGAAAAGAAAGAAAAGAAATGAAAAAAAGTAAGAAAGAAAAAATGAAAAGAAAGAAAAGACAAAAAAACAAAAGAATTAAAGGGAGAAAAAGGAAGAAAAAGGAAGAAAAAAGAAAGGAATAAAGAAAAAACGAAAAGACAAAAAGGCAAAAGAAAATAAAGAGAGAAAAAAGGACGAAAAAAGAAAGAAATAAAAAATAAATTGAAAAATGTTTACAAAAACAAGACAAAGTAAAAAACGAACAACAGAAATTTTTCAAAGAAAGGGAAACAATTCAGAATTTTTTATGTTTTACGTAATAATATAATAAAAAAAAATATATCGTTCCCTTGAAAAGATTAAATGTTTGCTCGCATTTTTCAAGTAATGATGAGATATACTTGGAAGTAAATTGCTTCTCAGGTCAATTTCTACCTCTATAAAAAAGTTACCCGTTCTCATGCAACGTTTTATTCAAACTCGCAAATGATAAAAGCTTTTAACTTTGATAACGCTAAATTATTTTCTCGATAATGCTCTATTTCTTTTTCTACCTAGTTAATGATATTTTATACAATTACTATACGTCCGATTTTCCACACAAATTACTTTTAAGTCCATACACTATAAAAATGTACATACCTCTTTTATTATAATTTTTAATAGTTTTATCAATAATTAAACAACAATCGTATTTAGCAACAATATTAAAGATGATTGTAATGATATCAATTCAGTGCATTTGACTCTTAAGAGTCAAATTACAATTGTAATTTTTCTTATAAAATCGAGATATTTTTGTGTCAAAGACAAATTCAAACACTTTATTTGACAAAAGCACTAAATTCGAGCAATTTATCTGTCGAAAACACTAAATTCAAGCAGTTTATCTGTCGAAAACACTAAATTCAAGCACTTTATCTTAAACTGAAGCACTTTATCTTAAATTGAAGCACTTTAACTGTCAAAGACCCTACTTTCTTCACACTATAGTGTTTATAATCACTAATGTCTCTATAACACTAAATTTTAACCCTTTGGTCTCAAAAATACTGAATTGTAATACTTTATTGTCCCTAAAACACGAAATGTCAAAAATTGGAACACTAACCTATCAAAAACACAAAAACTTTTTCGTTCGCAAAACGCCAAAATAGGCGAACATGTTTTTGTATAATATACTAGATCGAAACACTTTAAATAAAACTCGAAATACTATTAACATTATTATTAATTAACATATTTTCTTGTTCACTTCTAATTAAATACAAGTTTTTTTTTGCAACATGTCAATCTGCATTTACACTTCCGGTTAAACTTGTCCAAGTCGCAAAATCTACATTAGAGAAAGACTATCTATCTATCTATCTTTCTCTCTTTCTCTATAATCTAGATTTTGGACAAGTTTAAAAAAAGTGCAAACGCAGCTTAATAAACAAATTATCAGTGCCGGTCCTAGCACCCTGAGCGCCCCGATACTGCGAATTTAAAAACACAAAAGTGTCTGAAATTAAACAAAACAAAAAGTGTCTGAAACAAAAATTAAAAACAATTCAATTTAATGATTTTTGTCTAGACTGCAGATTTAAAAGAGAGTGGAGCAGAAGAATCGACAAGTACGGAAAATAGTCGGCCTAATTCGCAATTTAGTGAGCTTGAAAAAAATCCAGCATCGTCGGGCTCATCGTCAAGAACTTTGGACCAGGAAGACAAGATTCTTCCAATAATATCTATAACTTCCCAAAGACCTTCGACACCGTATCAAAGTCAAAATACAATTGTTCGCGATGTCACGAAAGACATTCCGTATGAACCTGAAAAGAACGGCTACCAAAAATTCGCAAGCAACTTCAACAATACACCCGGAAGTCCTAGACCCTACTCCAAAATCTCCAAGGCCAGTGTCTTTCCCATCGGAAGTAGTCTCACAGCCAGAGAAGCCTTCGGTGAGTTCAATTTAATTAACAATTGATTATTGTTCATCCAAGTGTGTCAATCTTTATTCATTTGAGGCCCGAAACCAAATTTTAAAAGAGGGTTCAAACCCCCTTGGGCCCCCTTTGGTTACGTGCCTGTATTTTTAAAAACAAAAACAAACCGTAAATAATGGAATATTTAATGTTTTTTTTAACAATTAAAAACTCTAGTAATTGGAATAGTATGTGAATTATTTGCCATTCTTTGAAAAGAAGAAAATCATCAAAAAATGGCAATAAGAAAATCAAGTGTCAAAAAGTATGATGTAAATTCGGATTCGAAACATTCGAAATTTGCAATTAGTAGGTTATAAAATGTAACCTGTTAACCAAATATTGTTTTTAATTTTATATTAAATTGATATAAAGTAAATATCATATCAATATCATCAAAAACGTGATGTGTTTATTTAAAGGCATATACGTTTATTTCAACGGAACAAAGTTTCAGGAAAAAAGGGTTGAAAATGGTATTTTCATGTTTTTGTATCCTAAATCAAAATGACTGAACGCATGACATTTTAATTAACATCATTGGAATAAATGTTTGTTTATTCTCTTTTTAATGCTTTTCTCGATGCTTTTATTAAATATTATTAAACTTATACTACTTATAAGTTATATTCTTATAACTTATACTTCGAAGATCTGAGTGTATTCTCGAATTTAACAAAACTTTGTTGGGAATAGAATATACATTGTACTATAAAAAGATTGTTTATAGTGTTTATGAACTATTTATTGGAATATATGTGTATATAAATTTAGACAATGTGTGTCTATGACACAGTAAATCGACCACACGCACGATCAATGACGGTACATATGTAGAAATGTAGATGAATGTCAGCATGTCACGTTTCTTTCTCATTAATAACATATGTGCCTGGGATTTTTCTAAATGTAGAACTTTCTTGTTAATCTATACCATCAAAATCATTAAGGTCACATGAACACTGTCAATTTTCAGGGCAAAAATCTTATCAAGGGAAAATATTCTATATATAAAAGAAATGAATAAACCAACACTAAAAATAGGAAAATATAAAAAATAGTAACATATAATAATGATAATAATAACAATAATAATAATAATAATTTATTTTGCATGATTCATTCCTTAGAATTCTCATTTGCAATTCTTTTTTACAATTCTTTCTATTTTTTATTTTACAGTTCGTTTTTCCATTTTTTAATTTACAATTATTTTTTCAATTTCTTTTCTACAATTACTTTTTGCAATTCTTTTTTACAATTTTCTTTTTATCTTTTATTTTAATTCGTTTTTCTATTTTTTATTTTACAATTCCTTTTTCCATTTTTTAATTAATTCTTTTTTACAATCCCTTTTTCCATTTTTTAATTTACAATTATTTTTTCAATTTCTTTCCTACAATTACTTTTTGCAATTCTTTTTTACAATTTTCTTTTTATCTTTTATTTTAATTTGTTTTTCTATTTTTTATTTTACAATTCCTTTTTCCATTTTTTAATTAATTCTTTTTTACAATTCCTTTTTCCATTTTTTAATTGATTCTTTTTTACAATTCCTTTTTCCATTTTTTAATTAATTCTTCTTTATAATTCGTTTTTCCATTTTTTAATTAATTCTTCTTTGTAATTCGTTTTTCCATTTTTTAATTAGTTCTTTTTTATAATTCGTTTTTCCCTTCTTTATTTTACAATTCTTTTTACAATTATTTTTTCAATTTTTTTTCTACAATTACATTTTGCAATTCTTTTTTATAACGCATTTGTCTCAATTATTTTTTAATTCATATTTCTTTATAATCTTTCAATGTGTAATTAATTTTTAATAAAGGTTTTAATTCAGTAACTATGAAAACAGATCAGATATACTGGCAATTTGACCTTCTTTCTTTTACATATGAATTAAAAATGTAGAGAAATTATTACTGCATTTATTATTAATGTCAATTCTAGAATGATGTACTGAAAATACAAGTAAATTGAGTCCATTATTTGATACATATTGAGATTATACTAGAACATTTTATTAATTATTCAAGAGAAAATATTCCTTTGGTTCAAATTGTTGAACATTTTATTAATTATCCAAGAGAAAATATTCATTTGGCTCAAATTGTTAAATTCAAGCCATTCGACTCATTGAATTTAAATACAAAATTTAATTTTAATTAAAATTGTCAAATTCAAATCATTCAAGACGTTTAATTAAAGTAATTTCATTCAACGAATTAAATTAAAGTCGCAGGGCCAACATTATATTTATTTACAGCGATAGATTATGTTGGCAGGACCTACGCTTACACCAGTCAAAAACAACCACTCACCAGAGTCACAAACACCATTTCCGGACTCGATTGACAGTGATTATACGAAAGATGTCAGTAAAAGAAATTCCGCTGAATCAAATGGATCGATAAATGACAGCGAAACTCTCTTTTTTAGGTAAAAACAAAAAATAAACTCAAAAATAATATAATATATAATGAATAAACAAATTCTCACATTTTTTTATAAAAGTTTATTTTTAACAAATCAATTATTTGCAACGAAAAGTAATTTTCCCAGAACTTTTGACGTCAAACTTATTTTGTCAATCAAAAATAATAATTTAATTGAATGATTAATTTTTCATTTTTCATTGACAGAGACGGTCGGAGAAGAATCGACATGGTTTTGGTTTATCAGGAAGAAACTGCAGGTGTTATGACTGAATTAGAAGCACGTAAAATAGAACAAAGGAAGACTTTTGAACAAAATTTGTTAAGCGAGGGCTTGCAATGCGAACTCGAACCAAAGGAGTCGTCTTTCGATGGAAAAACGTTTTTTCTCAAATTGCACATTCCATGGAAAGTTAAAACTCAATATGCGGATTTGATGAATCTGAAATTACCCACTAAAAGGTTTATCACTATTTCTGTAAAAGCTTGGGTAAGATAAAAGAAATTTTTATTTTTTAAAGAATTTTAATTTATCGAATTGCAAGTTTTTTTAAGAGCTAATAATTTCTCTATTTTCTCCATTATCTCTATTAAATTATTACATGCAAAGGGAATAATATATTCTTTTCATTAAAAATAATTAATAATAAAAGTACTTCTTGGCCTTTTTATTGATTTAATTGTTTTTATTGAAGATGTCGATTTTGAATATTCTAATTACTAATTAAAATTGTAAATGAATTACAATAAAATTTTATTATAAAAAAGTACTTTTTAAAAAACGTAATTAACAATTTTCCTTGAAAAATTCCAGATAGTAAAAGTAAATATTCTAATTAAATGAAAAAAGTACATTATTCATTTAGATAATATCATTTTTTAAACAGACAAATCAAACTGAAATTAATTTTATTCGTCGTTTTATTGGCTCTAATTAAATTGTCTCACAACTTTTCTTATATATTCAACTGTCAAAAGGGCTTCCTTATAAATAGTGTGGTAAATTATTATACACGTAGAAATCGATCTGAATAATAATAGAAGTTGTCATTTATTATTAATCCACATTACGATGCTTTGTTTCTCAGACTTTTAAAATAAACATAACTTTTACTTCTCCGCTTATTTTAATTATTAATTTCCTTCAATACTAAAAACGGCAAATAACAAAAGTTAATTTCTCATTGTTACTTACAATTAAATAAAAATTCTAATAACAAATTCTTCTTTGGCTCGGATATTTTTTCTATTTCTAATTTACTTGTTCTTTTTCATTTTTAAACTGCTTATATTTTTTTATTTCTAATTTACTTGTTCTTTTTCATTTTTAACCTGCTTATATTTTTTTTTATTTCTAATTTACTTGTTCTTTTTCATTTTTAAACTGCTTATATTTTTTTTTACTTTTATGAAAAAATTTCTATATTTCAAAAAAGCCTTTAAAAAAAATTCGATATCTTTTTTCTATATTCTTTTTTTACATTCTTTTTTTATATTCTTTTTTTATATTCTTTTTTTACATTCTTTTTTTATATTCTTTCTTTATATTCTTTTTTTATATTCTTGTTTTATATTCTTGTTTTATATTCTTTTTCTATATTCTTTTTCTCTATATTCTTCTTTTTCATCTAAAAATGAGGTTATCTATATTTTTTTCAAAATCAAAAGAAAGATATTTTAAAAATCTTTTGTTTGTAATAGAAAGCTTTTCTCCCTAATCGAAAGGAAATTGCTTTCGCTTAGAATAATTTATTTATTTATTTCTTTATTTATTTACTCCCCTAAAGCATTTCTTTATTACTTACTAAGAAATTTTTCATTTTATATGATATTTTGATTACAGGGGGATGAGAAAACTAATCTGAAAAAAACCACTTGGGAAAGGTGGACAAAGTGGTTCGATTGGATTCGAAAAATTCACATGTGGGATACGAGTAAATATCCAGAAGAGCCTAGTTTTTATGCCAGTACAGACAGTGGAGACGAAGAGAGGTAATTTTCGTTTTTTCAATATTTCTAAACAATTTATCAAAAAACTTGAATTATAATATTGTAATTGAATATTCCTTTTTATAAACATAAAAGTATGAATAAAATGATAAATAATAAATTAATATTCCTTTTTATAAACATAAAAGTATGAATAAAATGATAAATAATAAATCAATATTCCTTTTTATAAACACAAAAGTATGAATAAAATGATAAATAATGAATCAAATAATAAATAAATAAGAAATTAAATAATAAATGACAAATAACAAATTAAATAATAAATGATAGATAATAAATCAAAAAATGATAAATATTGGATAAGTCAAATAATGAATGATAGTAAACAATAATAATAAAATAATTCTGTTTTTATAGATTTGTGGTGAAAGATAGAGACACGGCTTACACTCCAGCTCAAAGATCGTTAATAGTTATGCAAATATTGCATCGAACGAAGTACAATGAAAATAGTGAAAAAGCAGGAATTAGAAGACTTATAGCCGATGGAACTTATATTGACTGTTTTTCTCTTCATGAAGGTCCTTACAACAAACCTCTATCGAATGGGGAAATTTTAGACAGATATTTACTCTACCTTATTTGGGCCAGACCATCTCAATGGTAAAAGAAAAATTTACAAAACTTTCAAACAATTTATTGTCAAATTAAACAAAAAATTAAATAAAGATTCAAAATGGGTTCAATTCAATCACATTCAATTAAATTCAAACAATCTTCGAATCCAGATTTTGATAAATCAGTTTCAAATTTAAATGCTGATAAATCACTTTCAAATCCAGATTTTGATAAATCACTTTCAAATTCAAATTCTGATAAATAAATTCCGAGATAAATTCAAATCTAGATTTCAAAGAACGATTTCTATAATGTAACAATAATTAGTTTTTACAATTTAAAAAAAATGTTTAACTGTAACTTAAAGCAACAAATGTTTTGAAAATGATGCAATTAATAAATTGAATGATTTAGGTACAAGAAGCAGCCTCTTTCTCTAATTAGAAGATATTTTGGAGAAAAAGTGGCACTTTATTTTGCCTGGCTAGGATTTTATACGAAAGCTTTGTACCCCCCTGCTGTGGTTGGTCTACTGTGTTTTTTTTACGGTTTGGCAAGTATGAACAGTGCCGATAACGAACCCAGCAGAGAAATCTGTGATATAACAAAAGCAGGTTAATTATTCAACTGGCGTAATATTTTTTAATTCTTTAGAAACATGGAAAAAAGCTTTTAATTCGCGTACAGAAACTTTATTATATAAAACATTATTTTTTCGTTTTTAATCATTTAAATCATTTAAATGGTTTTTAATCATTATAAATTAATGATTATTGTAATTATTATTAACTATTCATTGTTATTATCAATTATTATTATTATTATTATTATTATTATTATTATTATTATTATTAATTGTTATTATTAATTGTTATTCATTATTATTATTATTTATTATTAATTGTTATTATTCATTATTATTCTCAATAATATAAAATTATAAAACATTCTAGGAAATATTACACTATGCCCACTTTGCGATAAGGCTTGCACATATCAAAAACTAAAGGAATCCTGCATTTTCTCTAGACTGACATATTTATTCGATAATCCAGCGACTGTCTTTTTTGCCATTTTTATGTCCTTTTGGGGTAAGAATTTTTAATTTCCTAATCAATAAAAATTTATAAAAAATACTTTTGTCCATTCAGAAAATTCTTTTACTTTGTTACATCTTTTACTTGTTCCATCTTTTACTTGTTCCATCTACTTAAAACAAAGTAAAAGAATTATATATAAAAAAGATTTTTTAAAAATATACAAATTCAACTGATTTACAAATTGTAAAAAAAACTTACATCCTATTTAAAACAATTTTTAAAAAGTTCTTCCATTTTTACAGCGACCACATTTTTGGAGATGTGGAAACGCCGTCAAGCAATTTTAGCTTGGGAATGGGATCTACAGAATTCTGATGGTGACGAGGAACCCAGACCCGAATTTGAAGCTTCTGTAAAAACTTTCAGAATAAATCCCGTGACAAGAGAGCGAGAACCGTACATGCCAGCCTGGTCCAGAGTTTGGAGATTTGCTGTTACCACTTCCATGGTGTTTTTCATGGTATATATTTTTTTTAAAAAACGGACGAGAACGAAAAAACAACTTTTTTGTCTCGAAGAAAACGAGGATTATTAAAGAATGAAATAAAAAAGGTCTAATAAAAAACAGAATAATAAACGAAAAAAAAATTTTAAAAAATAGTTTATAATAACAGTATTGCATAGAATAAATAAATAAATAAATAAATAAGAAATAATAGAGATATAAGAAATAATAAAGAAATAATAAAGAAATAATATAAAAATAAGAAATATTAAAGAAATAAGAAATAATAAAGAAATAATATAGAAATAAGAAATATTAAAGAAATAAGAAATAATAAAGAAATAAGCAAAATATAGAAACATCGAAACAATGATAAAAAACTATGACATAAATTGTTAAAATTATTGCAGAAATAAATTTGATTTTTTTGTTTTGTTGCCAATTGTTTTTTGTTTTAGATTTGCGTAGTTCTTGGCGCAGTTTTGGGAACAATAATTTATAGAATTACCTTAGTTCCGGTTTTTTATCGAGGAGGTGGTTATCTCGTGAGAAGGCACACAAAGATTTTTACTGCCACTTCAGCTGCTTTACTCAATTTGATATTCATCATGATTTTGACGAGGATTTATCAAAGAATGGCGAGATGGATGACTAATTTAGAAAATCCTCGAACACAGACCGAGTACGAGGACAGCTTCACTTTCAAAATCTTCATTTTTGAATTTGTCAACTTTTACTCTTCTCTCATCTACATTGCTTTCTTCAAGGTTCACATTTCTTCTTTTTTCATAATTGCTGTTTACAAAACATAATTAGTTACTAATTCAAAACCAATCTCTAAAATATTTTAAAATTTTAGTAATTAACAAATTAATTGTTATTAATTTGTTAATTAATTTTACAAATTACAATTAATTACAAATTACAATTAATTGCAAATTAATAACAATTAATTTGTTAATTACTTTAACAAATTCCAATTAATTACAAATTAATTGTTATTAATTTGTTAATTACTTTAACAAATTCCAATTAATTACAAATTGTTATTAATTTGTTAATTGCTTTTCAGGGGAGGTTTTATGCTTACCCCGGAGATGAAAAGTCAAGAGAATCCGAGTTCTTTCGAATAAAAGCCGACGTTTGTGATCCTGCGGGTTGTCTTTCAGAACTTTGTATTCAACTGGCGATTATCATGATTGGTAAACAAGTTTTTAACAATTTTCTGGAAATTTTATCGCCGAAAATGTGGAACTGGTGGCGAAAGCGGAACCATAAAGCTGCTACCAAAAATCATGACAGACTCGATACGAGTTGGGAGCAGGATTATCAACTTCAAGATCCAGGAAAAATGGGCCTCTTTGAAGAGTATCTGGAAATGAGTTAGTTTTTTCGTTATTTAATTAATGAAAATCATTGCAACCAAGAAATTAGCCAACAAATTAATGTTCAAAAATTAATATAAACAAATTAATGTAAACAAATTAATATTAAACAATTAATATAAACAAATTAATATAAACAAATTAATATAAAAAAGTTTTATAAAAAAGCTATATAAAAAGCTGTATAAAAAAGTTATATAAAAAGAGAAAAATAAAGTAAACGAACAACATAGTACAAAATAATATAATTTGTCTAAAAAAAAGTAAAATATCTCTAGTAGTAAAAGTAAGTTGTGTAAAAATCGAATCGTTTTGTAGTAAAAATTGTTTTGCGTTGTATAGTAAAAATTACACTAAGTACTACCAGTTGTATAAAAAAAAAAGTATAATAATTTATTTTACGTTATTTTAAAATTGTGTTAAAAAAAAAAATAATTACTAATCATTCTATTAAAAAAATTACAGTAATTCAGTACGGATTTGTGACTCTTTTTGTGGCTGCTTTTCCATTGGCGCCGATTTTCGCTCTCTTGAACAATATTGGAGAAATTCGACTAGATGCTTATAAAATGATTAAAGAAGCTAGAAGGCCCTTGGCTGAAAGGGTTGAAGATATTGGCGCCTGGTTTGGAATTTTAAAAGCAGTCACGTACACGGCTGTTGTTAGTAATGTAAGTAAATGTAAAAAATCCAATTTTTTAATTTTTGAATTGAGTCTTGAATATAGTATAGTTATTAATCCTAAAAATATGATGATAACTTTAAATTTTCTATAAATACAGATATTTAACTTGAAGTTTTTACTATTCAAATTTTCTCAGAATTTTTTGAAGTTTTTACTATTGAAATTTTCCCAGAATTTTTCCAAGTTTTTACTATTGAAAATTTTCCAGAATTTTTTGAAGTTTCTAATTTTTCAATTTTATTTAATTTGCAGGCATTCGTTATCGCTTACACCTCGGATTTTATACCAAGAAGCGTGTACGCGTATGTTTATTCGGAAACGAACGATTTGAAGGGATATATTGACAGCTCTTTGTCTGAATTTAATACCTCTCATTATGGCGAAGGCATGGGTGGAGAAGCGAATGGTCCTGTGCCTCAGACTTGTCAATACAGAGGGTACAGAAATGGCCCAAATCATCCGGATCGTTATGGACTCAGTGCTCAATATTGGCACGTTTTTGCTGCACGTCTTGCTTTCGTTGTTGTCTTTGAACACATCGTGAGTCTTGCGATTTTCAATTTTGTAAAAATAAATCTAAAATCTAAAAATCTAAAAAAGCAACATAAAAAAATGTGAAATTTACTGTAAAATTTAAGAAAACAATGCTTTCCTATGAGGAAGCAAAACAACAAAATACTACTTTGTTGTTTTTTAAAATTTTTTAATTTAGGAAAAATACAACAAAATGTAATACAATGTGTGTACATATTATATATGTATATGTAGTATAAAATACTATTTTGTTGTTCTTTTTCTTAAATTGTTTAACACGTGAAATAAGGAAATTAATGATTGATTGTAGGTGTTTGCTTCAACTGGAATAATGAGTTACGTGATACCTGCTGTACCAAAAGCGATGTCGACTCAGCTCCAGAGGGAGAGACTTTTGGCTCAGGAGGCGAGGTTCGAGAAGGGAATAAAGGGTAAAGAAGATGAAGATGATATTGTTTCGATTTTGAGAGAAGCTGGAGTTTCTAGACCTGGAGGTGGACGAGGAAGCTGGGCGCGACGTTTCAGCAAATTAAGTGATGGACTCGATGCTCATGTTGACGTAGGCAGTAGAAATCACATTCAAAGTGAAAATTCCACCGTCTGGGAAGTGACTTAAATCCAAAAAATTATCATTAGATTTCATGCATATTAACGTTAGGTAATTATAGATGTATGATAAACTTAAAGTCAAGGCAACTTTAAAGTGAAAAGAATTTGAAGATAATCAATTTAAAGTAAACGCAACTTAAAGTAAAAACAACTTAAAGTAAAAGCAACTTAAAGTAAAAGCAACTTAAAGTAAAAACAATTTAAAGTAAAAGCAACTTAAAGTAAAAGCAACTTAAAGTAAAAACAATTTATAGTAAAAGCGACTTTATAGTGAAAAGAGTTTAAATTAAAAGTAACTTAAAATAAAAACAACTTAAAATAAAAGCAATTTAAAATGAAAAGGACTTAAAATAAAAGCAATTTAAAATGAAAAGGACTTAAAGTAAAAACAACTTAAAATAAAAGTAATAAGTAAAAATGTTTTAAAGTAAAAGCGACTAAAAATAAAAGTAATAAGTACGAATGTTTTAAAGTAAAAACGATTTAAAACCAAGCAATAAAACATCGTAAAATAGAAGTTAAAGTAAATCCTAAAGTGAAGAAAGCGTACAAACAATTGAGAGTAAAAGCAAAAATACCTAAAATAAATAAACAAAAGTATACGAAAATTAATTAAAAAATGCCAATAAATATTTTCATTCGTTTTGATTTAAAATAAACTAAATCACTAAATTACTTGTTCAGTATCGTTTAAAAAACTCACTTTCTAGACAATAATTTGTGCTAATGTAACTGACGAATTGTTTCCAATCGATGAGTCAATTATAAAAAAAAAATGTATATATTGTATATTACTTAATTCATTAAGCGCCAAGAGTGATTAAAAAATGTTTCGATTATAAAATATTACCAGTGAATTAAAATGTAAAAATGTGGATTATAATTGTGTTAATTAATACAATTGTTGTATTTCAGAATTTAGGTTTTGAAATGAATGAAAGATTCGTAATTTTAAGCAAAATATAAAATTGTTTTACTTTACGCCTCGTTTCGTAAATTAAAAAAAAAACTTAATATTCAAATAGGTATTAAAATAGCATATTTTCATTTGTTAGTATTATTGTTATTGTGATAAATGTAAAGATGTTTAGCGCTCTGAATAATTTAATACCTATTCTTAATTACCAAATAATGTCTAATAATAGTATAGTTTAATACCCAATGATAAAAATAATAATGCAAAATAATGTATAATAACAATAATACCAAATATTAATTAATATATACACAATTATAAGCAAGAGTACACTATATATTAAGAAAGTTATATTTAGTATATTAAAAGCAGGGATTCAGATTTTATTAGGATCTGAAAGTAATTTCTAAACAAAACCTAAAACTGTAAAAAAGTTACATGTGTAATTATCAGTATGTGAATGGAATTATTTTTTAAATAATTCTATAATTTAATTTCTTATATAATAAAGCTCTGTAAAAGGAACTTTTTCTTGCATTTTAATAACTTCTCAAAATTTTAATTCTTAATAAAAACGAAAAATATGTAAAATATATTTCGTTAAAATACATAAAATATTTTTCGTAAAAATATATAAATATAATATATTTCGTTAAAATACATGAAATATATTTCGTTAAAGTATATAAAAATATATTTCGTTAAAATATATAAAAATATATTTCGTTATAACTACGAAACGAAAAAGAAATAAAGAAAAAAGGAATTAAAAAAAAGGAATTAAAAGAAACAAAAAAAATAAACAAAAATTAGAAATAACGAAAAAAAATAATTGTAAAAAGTGATTTCTATCAAACGAAAAAAGAAATAAAAACAAGAAGTGTACTACACAATATATTCTTTATTTTACACTTTGTAATATTTCACTTTTGTTTGCA
Source organism: Ganaspis sp. Gsp50 (assembly GCA_011057455.1). Classification (NCBI taxonomy): domain Eukaryota; kingdom Metazoa; phylum Arthropoda; class Insecta; order Hymenoptera; family Figitidae; genus Ganaspis; species Ganaspis sp. Gsp50. The sequence goes on from WNHD01000002.1 coordinate 80,006, forward strand.
TTTAACATTATTACAATACCTATCGACAATAGATTTATAATATACATTTACATAATATTTATTTCTTTTTGCGCTATCGATACTTCATTTGATACTGCACTTTCTTTCATCTGCATTTTTTTGTTTTTTTTTTAAATTCTAAACGTCTAATTACATCCACTTATCCACGTTTCGAAGTGTATCACAGTTGTGTTCAGGGATAGATAAAAGACAAAGGAAGAGATGGGACAATAATGAGTTATGGACTACTAAATTCCTCCAATAATTAATCTTTTTCAAGAAAAGCTAAATTAGTGCTTTCTGGACAAACAAAAATGTGACAAAATGTATTCGTCATTTCAACATCCAGCTTATTATAAATTCTAATAACACAGTAACGAGAAAAGAAATCTCATTTAGAAAATAAAAGGAGAATCAAATGTTCCATTCAGAGCTGAGAATTGATAAAAATCGTATCCAAATTACTAAAATAAATTTTATAAAAATTTAATTAAAAAAAATTTAACTAAAATAAATTTTATAAAAATTTAATTTAGTCAAATTGATTAAAAAATACAAGGTCAATACCTGAGACATAAAAACAAGGAAAAATATTCTAGGAATTCGCTAAATTCACTTGATTAAGAATTTTAATCCCTTAAATTTATTGATCTAAATTTGAAGAGTTCTCTGAATTAATTTATACTTTTGGAGATTTATGTCAAATTACTTTTTTAAAAAACGTGCTTTTTTTAAAGAATAAAAAATAATTGTGCAAGTATAGGTATTAATAAAATTAACTATCAATAGTTCCGAGAATATTCCTACTATATAATAAATTCGAGTCTATTTCAGAACAACTCTTTGGAGAATCCCCAACGAGAGGCACCAGAAACAAGTCAAGCTTCTCTACTTACTTCTATCGGTTATGCGTCTACTTGTAAAAAAAAATATCTAAAAATATATTGCTTATTTTACAACAGTCTGTACATTTCAAAAAATAAACTTTCACTAAAAATAGTTTTTTGTGCCGTGTTTAGAATGAGTTGCGAATTAGAAATTGACGAACATCCCATCACATTAACATGAAACTCAAGTTTACGTTTTGAAGACAAAAGCAATTTTAATTAACCAAATTAATAAAACGATTATTATTTAAACTGAAACATTGAAGCTACGAGTTTTTGAATTACAATTCAAATAAAATTCAAGTTCAAATACAAATAAAATTCAAATGCAAATAAAATTCAAATTCAAATAAAATTCAAATACAAATAAAATGCAAATACGAATAAAATGCAAATAAAATTAATTTAATTTAAAATTAACCAAATTTAAATTGTTTCTCAATTTAAAAATTAAAATTCCTTTCAGTTAGTAAATTTAGTTTCACGAAACTTTGTCCATTTTGCGAGAAGCACCAATTAGAGCTCAAATAATCTATCGGGATAACAAGCTCTACGATTATTGTAAACTAGAGCCAATTCGAAGTTCATCGTGGTCCAATTTTTTGTGCGTCTGATACTGGTCCTTTGCCAAGTTTTTAAACAGTACTATTTACAACATCAAAGCCCTCATTAGACGATCCCGACGACTTCGATAATTTTTTTTTTTTCATAAACTACAAATCAATCCCGTGAAAATCTTTTTCTATTCTAGGATAAGAAAAAAAGTAGGAGACTAACTAGGTCCTGGTGGAGCGCTGAAATTAAACATAGTAGTAGGAGGACGTCCAGGGAGTGGTTTTGGTGGTAATCTCGGTGTTATCGATCCTAAAAAATAAAAATTAAATGACAATTTACAACAAATAATAATTTATAATAAATAAGTTTAAAATTCAATAACAATTTATAATAAATTACAGTTTAAAATTCAATAATAATTTATAATAAATTAGTTTAAAATTCAATAATAATTTATAATAAATTACAGTTCAACATTCAATAACAAATTGCCTACATCAATTTACGTGTTAATTTTTAAATTTTTCTACAAAATAAATCATGAACAGTTTTTATTTACAAAAGCACAATAAATTACCATTGGGCTGATTAGGAGGAAGTTTTGTGGGGCTGGGTCCATTAACGGACATATATCTTCTGGCATGAGAAGCCGCAGAAGAGGAGCTTTCCAAATTGGAATTTCGCCTCATTAATAATGCGGAGCTACTCGGATTTAACGTGGCTGGAAGTCTAGGTGGCAGAGTAGCTGGTGGTAAATCTCTACGAGGAGGTAAAGGTGGAGGCGATGTACCTTCACGAGGGGGCAATAATGGAGCGTTCGGAGCTTGTCTCACCTAGAATAATAATTAAACAATTTTAACATAAGGTTCAGATTTCCAAAACATATTTATTATTCAACTTGTCATATTTACATTTATTTATTATTTAACTTATTATTTTTTTAAATTTTTTTTACATTTATTCTAGTTATTATATGTACTTTTATTTATTAATTTTTTTATAATTTAAAAAAAACGTCTTTATTTCCGGAATTTTTTAAAAAAAATTTCCTTTTGCATTCGATTCCCCAGAAAAAAGCACCCCAATTTGAGTATTATAACGTTTTTGACACTCGTCAGAATCAATTGGAAATTTAAAAAAGAGTTCGTTCATTTTTCTTTTTTTTTAATGCGAAAATCATGATTCACATTTTTGCAAATTTGACAGTGTTCCGGAAACTTTTTTGCAATTTTCCCTTTTGCATTCGATTCCCCAGAAAAAAGCACCCCAATTTGAGTATTATAACGTTTTGGACACTCGTCTGGATCAATTGGAAATTTAAAAAAGAGTTTATTTCTTTTTCAAAAAGCAATTCGAGTGAACTATACAAAATGTGCATGATAATAAAAAATAGGTAATTATCTCTATGGGGAAGCAAAATGTTCATAAATGAACATAAATTCCCACTAGTTTACTTATTATATTTACTTTTATTCTACTCATTAAATTCACTTTTACTCTACTTATTATATTTGCCTTTATTCTACTTATTCTTTTTGTTCCAATAATTGACAATAGTTTTTAAACTCTCACCTGATGCGGTGATTCGCTAATGGAACTTTCTCTCCTTCGATGAGATCGTGGCGGTAACGGGGGCGGAGGCTGGCTAAGATTAATGTGGCTTGGAGAAGGTGGAGGAGGCATTGGAGCTCCAGGACTGCCACCTGATGCAGTTAAACCCGACAAAGAGCTCAATGCGCCAATTGAACTCTGAGTGAAGCCAAAAAGTGTACTTTGTGATGGGTGATGAGATGGAGGCATGTGTCCAGGAGATCCCAATTGTGGGCTGCTTCCCGGTGAGCTTATCGAAAGTCCCGACATACTCAAAGGACCCGGTGACCCCGGAGGCTGTCCTGAACCTAAATCAACAGTTCAAAATAATTAAAACGAAATTTAATTAATCCAGACCTCACCAAATTTACTTAAAAAATCAAATTTATGCAACATAAATCAAAGTTATAAAAATCTACTTAAAGTTATAGAAATTTATTTCAAGTTTGTAAATTTATTTCAATTTATTTCAATTTAAACAAATCTACCTTAAGTTATACAAATCTTTTTGATAAATTAATATTTACTTGTAAACATGAATACAAATCTGTATAAAACGATTTTATACAAATACGAATTTACTTAGATAAGATATAATTTAATTGTATTTTATATATTTTTATTTTAATTGTATTTAATGTAATTTGGTTTAAAGCGAGGATACAAACCTCCTAACAAGACGGGTGCAAAAACACTGTGATCACCAGTGTGAGGGGCCTGTGAATTATGTGGAGGAGTTTCAGGAAGTTCCGGCGGAGGTGCGGATTCTGCAGGAGGATCATGCAATCTCACACTAGAAGCCATGGCTTGTAAAGGTGCTGGCAATTTGCCGCTCAGACTTCTTGCTTTGATGCCGGGTGATTTTAGATTTAAATCTGGCCATTTGCGAGGCTAAAAAGTAAAAAAGAAGAACGTTAACAAAAAATAAATAACAAACAAAAAATAAATAATAAACAAAAAATAAATAAAAAAGAAAATAGTCAATACAAAAATGCGTTGATTCATAGAAATATCTTACAACTCTCGGCAATTGCTTGCAACCCCTTGGTTCCACTTCCAAACTCTTTTCATACAAATAATTACTTATGTCCGCGTCTTTCATGGTAGCATCAAACGGAGAAAGGTTTTCAATAAAATGCCTTATTCTCGGTTCTACCGAAAGACAGTAAGGCTGGTTTTGGTACTGCTGGATTTCACCAGTGATTTCAGCGACTTTCCGTCGCTTGCTAAAATTGATTAATTCTGGGCTTCCTGGCAAATAATCTGGATTCCCTTCTTCGATGTGCAGTATATTGGTCAGATACATCCCTTAAAAAGGCATTAATAAAATCACTTTGATATCAATTTATTAATAATAAACTTGAACATAAATTTATTAATAATCAACTTCAACAATTTATTAAAAATTAACTTCAATATAACTTGTTTAAATATAAACAACAAAAATAACACTTTCGGACCATTTATTAAAAGTCCAAATGCAATTAAATAACATTAAATTAAAAATCAAGCCAGCACTAATTAAACAAACTAATCAAACAATTGAACAATTCCCTGTGAGGAAGCAAATATCAAAATACTTACCGAAGAACGGTACGCATGGTGGATTAATAGAGCGTAATTTTTCCTGATACTTTCGGAAATGATCATTATTTAATTCACGAGCCTCTTCGAGTGCTTTTTCTAATCGTGCCGGGATTTGCTGGAAAGTAAATTTTAACCTAAAAACCGAAGCAGATCCCATAGCACTGACAATGGCAAGTACACCATTGAAATTATTGAGATCCTGTAGCACCATCATTATTTCAATTGCTCGAGAGACGATAGCTACTCTTTCTTCTAAATTTTCCGCTTCCACTATTGTCTTTTCTAACCACCTTGTAAACTAAAAATAAACATTCATAATTACTCAATAATAATGATTACTCCAAATTTTCCCAAATAATGAATATTTCAAACAAATATTACTTTCTGGATTAAAATAGTGTTAATTAAATTCAGAAAAAATTAAATTAAATTCAGAAAAACTTTCTGTATAAAAAAATATAAGAACCACTAATATAAAATTGAAAACACTTATCAAAATACGTGATTTAGTCGTTGAGTTAGAAATTTGTATCTTCAGCCGAATTACGCAATCAGAAAATTCGAAAAAACACTCACATTTGTCGTGTGTTTGATCATTTTTAAAAGATTTGGCGATGTCTTTTCCTTGTCTTTTTTTGTCCACACGGATCCTACTAATTCAGAAGGCTTCACAGTTCTGTACAATTCGAACTCTAATAAAGTTAATTGCCTCGCTAATTCAATAGGATGCAACTAGAATTAAAAACAGAGTATTATAAAATCTTGTAACTTTAACATCATGTTTTTTTTAACAAAGATAAAAGCATTTTTTACCGAAGAAATGAAAGTATTTTTTAACAAAGAAAATAAGAGTATTTTTACCAAAGAAATAAGAGTATTTTTTACCAAGAAAATAAGACATTTTTTACCAAGAAAATAAGAGTTTTTTTACCAAAAAAATAAGAGCATTTACCAAATACAAAAAATTTTGAACAAAGAAAAAAGTATTTAAAAAACAAGAAGCGGGTTTTCTACTAATACTACTAATAAATACCGTAAGTATTCCCCATTCTTCTTCAGGAACTTTTAAATGCCACTCGATTGGAGGAGGAGAGCGTTCGAAGCTAAAAGTAATCGGCCTCTGTTCTGAAGATTCACATTTTCTCAGAACAATCTTCATTACTGAATCAACCCATTTTCTCATAGATTTCCCACTGACAGTTTCCAAAAATACCTTCAATTTTTCTAGCAAAGTTGGATCACGTTGAAAGTCGTAAAAGTGATGATCCACCTGATTAAAATGTCCAGTTAAATAAACATCTCACACGATTGTCGCGCCAAATCAAGAACACATTGATTTTTAATAAATATTATAAATAGATATTTTCAAAAATATTTTTAATTTATAAATATAAATATAGATATTTTAAAAAACATTTTTAATTTATAAATACAAAAATATTCAAAACATTTTTAATTTATATGTATATAAATAAATTGTTAATAAATCAGATGATATTTTTCAAAATGTCAACAAAACAAAATATAGATAAACAAATACAAGCATCACAATGATAATAAAATGCTCACCCAATGTCTCAAAACATTTAAAACTCTAAACTGCACAGGTTGACAGAATTCTTTTCTGTACCTCTTCCAATCTTCTCTCGCAATTGTTTTACAACCTGTCGGCTTATCTTCTTCTTCATAAACCAATGACGGATCCGGGATATCAAACCGTTTTATCAACAGTGTTAATAATTCTTGCGGAGAACAAAAACTCCTGAAAACAACAATGAATAAAATACAGACAAGATAAACAATTAATGCAAATTAATTAATTCGTAATCAAAATTGATAATAAAATATTTTCCAATAAAAATTAATTTAATGTTTTTCAATAAAAATTAATATGTTTTTCAATAAAAATTAATATAAATATAATGTTTTCCAATAAAAATTAATACAATATTTTCTAAAAAAAAATGAATATGTTTTCCAATAAAAGTACCTATAAGTTGTGAGGAATGTTCTGACGAAAGCTGGATCAGCGTAAATGTGATACGTCAGCCTTTCGACCAGTTTAACCAAGGTTGCACCTTTAATTAAGGGTACACCTCCGTTTTCTCTTGCTTCTAGGACAATATTTTCAGGACTGTCTTGTTCAGCAAATTCGTATAAATGCGGCGAGGGTAATTTAAGTGGATGCTTCCTCTCCTCGTCTAAGAGGATGCTATCCAAGGTTCGCTCCAGCATACTTTTCGTATTGAGCATCACAAGATCTGCCATCCAACTGTTTTTATCCTCGACCGATTTGGCCACGAGAATTACATTAGGATGGTCCCTTGGTGCGATTTCAAAGGCATTTTTTAATTCTGGAAAATACAAAAAATAATTCAAAAATACCACGAAAAAATGTATAGATACAAAAGTAAAACAAGGCTTCCTCTTGAGGAAGCAATGTGAAAAAAAAGTAATAAAAGAAAAGATGACTTTTTCTATGGGGAAGCAAAAAGCAAATACGTATAACTGGTCCCTGTTTCTACGAAATCTAGTCAATCGAATCGATTCAGAGGGATAAAAAAACTGTATAAATTTACTGGACTGTTGACAAAATTTTGTGCACACCTTCAGTATCTTCTCGATCGATGATATCGACTTTTCGAATAAAAAAGCGTTCTTTTAATCGCAATTCTCCTTGATGAGCAGGGTGGCTACTTCCCACATTAACACCAGAGACACTGACACTCACTCTTTTGCTTCCGCTTGGTTTACAGAGGACAAGTAAACCGTCGAATAAAAGGGCTCTTCTTTCCGTCAGTCTTCGGCCGTTATTGCCCACTTTTCCCAACATATCCTCTGTAAGAAAAAACATTACATAAATATTTTAATATCGTTAATATTTTAATATTATTAATATTTTAATATTATTAATAGTTAGATAATAGTTAGATAAAGTGACCAAATACTAATCAATTCGAAAAAATGTTGTATATTCGTTTAGATCGAAACTTATTAAAACAACGAAAATAACGATAATGAATTGAAATTCCTTTTTCACTCGATCATAATACTACTGGGTGATAAATTAATTATCAAAATTAATTAAATCACCTCTGATAAATTCGTTACAGCACTGTCCAATGTCTTTTTGGTCCCAGCCGTCGACAGTTTTCTGAAGTTCACTCGTTTTTTCAAGCGCCGCTTGTCTGCGTGCTCGGCTTTGCATTCTCAAGCCGCTATCCTTCTTTGGAAGACTTGCAACAGTTTTCGTTAATTCCGTTTTCAATGGACTGAGAACACCTTGAACTTGCTCTAAAGTTTCTCCGTCTTCAGAATTCGGCGTGCGCTCGAGTAATACCTGAACAAAAACATTAATAAATGATTCAATCTTTTAATAAATGACACTTAAATAGTTAAAAATAAATAAACTAATAAACTAATGTATCTATAGTTAAATAAACAATGATTCCCTATGAGGAAGCAACAAAAACATTAAATTAATATACGTCAAGATGATTCTATCATTCAGCAGTTGATTAAAGAAATATTTCTTTAATATTAAATCAACTTGTGGGTGAGACAGAACTTCCTCTATGAAGAAGCAAAAATAATAATAGTAAATAAGTAATCAAGCGGTGTAACAGGAAACAATCTATTTTGGGTCGTCTAAAATCCATTAACATATAAATGATCTTAAATTAAAATCCCCATACCTTAATGTAATCGAAATACAAAAAGCAGTGCCATACTGGTTGCATTAAAAGTTTTGGCAAGTAGTATTTGACGGCTTCTTTAAAGCCATGACCAGCGGCACGTAGCGCATTATTTGCTTCTGGCCTCGAGAGCAATCTAGTTAAAACTTCTCGACTAGCTGGACTGTTCATTTCCCTCGCATATCTGTAAAATTAAATTAAAATAGACTTCAAACTGAAGTTAAAAAGGATTAAATAAGTAAATGTAAACAGATACCCATTACGAAAAAAATAAAAAGCTAGAAAACTAGAACGAAAAAACTAGAAAACTGGTACATAAAAATTGGTACAGAAAAAAAAACTAATACACAAAAAAAAACTGATACACAAAAAAAAAACTGGTTCACAAAAATAAACTGATACACAAAAAAACTGGTACACAAAAAAACGGATACAAAAAAAAATTGGTACATGAAAATACGAGTTATCAATTTAAATTAATTAAACGATACAAATACAATCTAAATACCATTTTCTAAATTATCTATTAATGAAATTTATAATATGAACGATTTAAAAAAAATGAATAACAACAGAATTGACAAAGATTAATTAAAGGGCATTTTTAATCTTAAATTAACTTAATCTTAGATTCTTTTTAAAATAAAATCATTACGTTTTATAAACTTCAAATTCCGCCGCTTCTGCTAATTCCTCAAAACAAGATCCTACAGTAGGGGTTTGTTTCTCTTCAGTGATTTCCATAATATCTTCTAAGCTTCCAAGTAACGTTACAGTCATTTCATAAATATCCATAATATTGCTAAATAATATTTCGATTTCACTTCTGTCTGGCGTGAGTCTCGCTATTTCTTCTCGAAATACCTGAATAGAAAAAAAATCGAAACTATTACAAGCTTTCCCTAGGAGGAACCATTAAATTAATTAATAAATTAAATTAACAATTAAATTAACAATTAACTTAACGATTAAATTAACAACTAAATTAATAACTAAATTAATAAATAAATTAATAACTAAATTAATAAATAAATTAATAAATAAATTAACAATTAAATTAACAACTAAATTAATAAATAAATTAGCAACCAAATTAACAAATAAATTCACAATTAAATCCACAATTAATTAATAAATTGAATTTTTTAAAATATTGATAATTGAATATCAAAAAATGCAAACTGTATTCAAATTAACATTTTGATCAATAAGAGTTAATTTAGGAAATAAATCATTACCTTAATTATCATATGGAGATCACGCAAGTAATGGCGTTCGTCGTGTATTAAATCTCTGACGGATTCTTCATACGTCTGAGACACGACTGCCCCAGCCCCTAAACTGCTTTGAGGACCTTCCGTGTAGTCATCTTGGTAAAACATATCCATTAGTACCTGTTAAAAAATAAAAAAACAACATCAATTTCTTTCTGAAACAACTTCCTAGTTTTTTAAATTACTAAAGAACACTTTAAAAATAGTAGCAAGCAAATCACTCTAGAGTCTACTATTTCAAGAAAATAGATAACAATAAAAATAGTTGAACGACACCAAAAAAGGAACAATTAATCAACAAAAATATCCTTACGCTCCATTTTTGTTTCTTCTAATTGGAAAAAATTTGAATTCAATGTACTTAAAACTTCATTCTTTTGTATTTAATTCACCTTTAACTCGTTTACTTACAATCTAATTGAAATTTAGCCTACTTGAAAAACAATTCACTCGAAAAATAATTCACTTCAAAAATAATTTATTTGAAAAGTAAATCACTTGAAAAATAATTTACTCGAAAAATAATTTGCTCGAAAAATAATTCACTTGAAAAGTAATTCACTTGAAAAATAATTTACTTGAAAAGTAATTCACTTGAAAAATAATTTACTTGAAAAATAATTAACTTGAAAAAGAATTCACTTGAAATTCAATTCACTTAAAATGTAGTTTACTTGAAGCTAAATTTAGAAAATACTGAATTTACAAAAACTTAAATTTGCAAAAAATTCAATTCACTGAAGCTCTAATATTTCTTCGACATTTATGTCACTTGCTTAAAAATTAATTTCATTTGTAATTTGGCCTACTTAGAAAGCAGAACTACAAGGATAAAATTAATTGAAATTATTATTTCAACCTTAAACTAGGGAAATAAGAGTAAAAAGAAATTTCTGGAATTCTCTTTTAAACTGAAATAAATTTTACGATCCACAATAAAAGTACTGTTAAATAAAAATCTCAAGGGAAACAAACGATTTGAAAACGAAACTTTTTCAATTAAATTAGCGTTTCAATAAACTTGAATAAACACTTTCCAAGAAAACAAATTTGCAGAAATCAGTGATGCTAGATATACCTAAGGTGCATTTTGAAAAGCAAAGGACGGTTTATTTCATTGCGTGCGTGAATTTTGACGCCCAATTCATGCCTTTTCAATAATAAAATTCAACAAAAAATATTAATTTTAATAAAAAAGGAATAAATCTAAAGAATAAATGAATGTCTAATAAAGAATAAATAATAATAATCTAATAAAAAAACAATATAGGTAGATTATAGCAAATTACGATAAATATATTAACAACGAAATTGAGAAGAAATGCAAGACATTCCACAAAGAAGTAGTGAAATAAACAAAGAATTTAAAAAATTCTTTACATTTTCAAAGAGTGAGACAAATATATATTAAAAATCGATTCAAAAAACTATATTTACACAAAACTACACTTATTGCTTCCCAGATTTACTGTAAATGTAAATTTACTAAAAAAATCCGCAGACTTTCAAACTTTAATGCATTTTTTAACCTTCTAATCTTCTAACAAATTAAAATTGTCGCTTGAATAAGAAAATAAAATAATTCCAAATTTCTTTCTTAGAAATTAAATAAGTACATACTTGTTTTTGACTCACAAACTTGCAAAAATATCGAAAGAGTACAGACTGTGGATAACATGATTCCAAAATCTTATTTCGTTTCTTCTTTTTTTATTTAATATTAAATAAATAGTACTCATTTTTGACTCACGAATTTTTAAAAATATTCAAAGAATAAATACATAAGAACCGAAATAATTATTTAAAGAAACAATTCTTCAGAGAAATGATTCTTTAAAGAAACAATTCTTTAGAGAAACAATTCTTTACAGAAACAATTACTCAAAGAAAAAGTTCTTCAAATAAACAATTCTTTACAGAAACAATTACTCAAAGAAAAAGTTCTTCAAATAAACAATTCTTCAAAGAAACAATGCTTCAAAGAAATGATTCTTTAAAAAAACAATGCTTCAAAGAAATGATTCTTTAAAGAAACAATTCTTCAAAGAAATGATTCTTTAAATAAAAAAAACAACTCTTCAAAGAAATAATCCTTTTAAATAACAAATCTTCAAAGAAAAAATTCTCCAAAGAAATAAATCAAAAAAAGAAACAATTCTTTTAAAAAACAATTCTACAAATAGAAAACTATGAAGGAAAATTTCTTATTTAAGAATAAGAATTCCTGACTTTCATCAAAAGAATAACGAACAATTCTCTAAGGATATGGAGAAAAGTACATAAAAATAGAATGTAAACAAAAGAAAGCGGAAAATAAAAAAAGAAAATAAAAAGTGTGACTCTTGCAAAAGACACGTAATGAATCTGTGAGGTATTAATCTTTTCTGGGTCTTCGCAAGTACGTACCACCTAGAACCGCATGAGCGAAGAACGAACATGGTTGGTGTTGTTAAATGTTTAGTGGAAAGCATGTAACCAAGCAGAGAACATATGCAGCCACAATTAGCCTGTGACTAGTCTAGCGTAGCTAATCGGCATATTCTGAAATTTACCAATGCACCCGTTGCTAGCAATAGAAGTTATTCCAGGTAAACCAAACAAAATTAAGAATCAACCTATTATTAGCCCAGGAAATCTTCTTTCCAAAAAACCATACTTTACAAAAACCAATTTATAAAATGCTCTCAGGAATCACAGTATCTTTTCTCATTATAATGCCCGAAAACATTATTTTCCGAAAATAGGTGTCAAACGAAAAAAGAAAATCTTGCGTAAAGTAAATTAATCCACGAGTTAATTAAAAAGTGTAAAATAAAAGTACAATTTTAAAAACAGGAGTAAAATAAAATTACTTTTTGAAAAGAAGGAGTGAAATAAAATTACTGTTTTAAAAAAAGGAGTGAAATAAAATTATATAATTAAAAGAAAAAAGAGTAAATCTTTATGTTAAAAATTACAAATTGAGATAAATCCACACAAACTTTGTGGCTAAATAAATTACAAAAATATGATTAAAGAAAAATAAATAGAAAACATGACAAACAACTTCAAAGAAAATAATATTTCAGAAAAACTGAAATCCATCAGGAAATGATTAAATTTTGAGGAAGTAAAAAAACGACAGCCTGTGATCCCCAACTTTTATAAAAAGAAGATAAATTTTATGAAAACGAAAAAGTAATTTCTGTACTTTCAGCTAGAGTCGCAGTAAAATTCCTTTTACTTTTCCCAAGGAACTTGGAAAATAGGAAAAAAATCTTTCAAAAACAAAAGTGCTTCAAAGGTAGAAATATTTCAAAACTAGAAATACTTCAAAAACAGAAATATTCTAGTAATATAACTATTTTAAAAAAATACATATTTAAAAAATAAGTACTTAAAAAAATACATATTTAAAAAATACGTATTTAAAAAAATACATATTTAAAAAATACATATTTAAAAAATACGTACTTAAAAAAATACATAGAAAATATATATTTATAAAAATTATATTACATATTAACATTCTTCAAACAAATCGATAAAAAGCGTTAATTGGAACCACAATCTGTTAATCTCAAGAACCTTTATCAAAAGAATAAACAAATTACGAATCCGCGTATATGAAATTCATAACTTTTAAAAAATTGAAATAAAATTGTAATAAACGAAATTAGCTACTAGTACTAGCAAGGTAGGTACCTTTTATTTTTTTGGGACTACCGTAATTAAAGCAAGGAATTTTTTCTGGACCAATATTCTAAATGATGCTTTTCGAACTACACTATAATATTTTACAAATGACTTGCAATCAAGTTTAATTCCAAGTGCTCGAAATTTAATCTACAATTAAAAATAAAAAATAACGAGAAAGCTCTTTCGAATTATCCTTGAGGCAAGACTGCACATAACGAAGGATACTGTGTAAATCGATTGATATGTGCTTAACAAAGACACGATTCAAGCTGAAAATTTCTAAAAATGATTTACCATATCTGCATACATCGCAACTCTTATGTCCTCACAGGAAATCTCTACGTGGCGAATATTTTTCACATAATTACCGGCCAACTGAAAAATCAAATTTAATCGTCTTTAATATCTTATCGTTTATTTTTTAATATCTTTTAGCATTATTTTTTAATATCTTTTAGTATTATTTTAAATCATCTTAATCAGTTTTAGAAAAATATTTTAAAAACAAAATATTCATAATCGTATCCTCTATGAGAACATGAATATTTATTAATTATTATTCATATAATAGAAAATACACAATAATGAATAAATATTTATAATTAATACTGATTAATTATGAATATTCATCATTAGTTTTATAATAATTACTAATTATTAATTATAAATATTTATTCATCATTATTTTTATAATAATCCATAATTATTTTTATTATAATTCATAATTATTATGAATTATTAAATTATGAATTATTATTAATTAATTATGAATCTTTATTCATAATCTCATAGAGGAAGCGAAAACAATTTCGTTCATTTGCAAAGAGAAAATAAAGAAATAGAAAAGAAAGTTTAAAATAAAGAAAGAAAGGTTATTTAAATTTGTGTACCTTTAAAATGTCAGCAGAAATGTATTCGAGTACTCCGACGACAAAAAGACTGACTTGCGAATCAATTTTGTGCTGTAATACTTCCTGTTGATGAAAAAGAAATTATTAAATTATAATCTTCGAATTAGACAGTCTTTAAATCAATCTAGATTCTTTAATGCACACTTTTTTCTATATTTTACCAGTATTTAATTTTCGAATATACATTCAAATTCAAGTCAAAAATCATTCAAATTAAATAGGTCTATTAATATTAATATTTCATATTTAAATACAATATTTCATATTTAAATACAATATTTCATATTTAAATATATTTCATATTTAAATACAATATTAAATGTTTCATTAAAATGAAATAAACTTCTAAGGCTTTCAAGTATTCGAAAATTAAGGCTTTCGAAATAAATTAAATTAAATAATCTTACTATAAAAAAATAAAAATCTGTGATCAATGAAAATAGAAATTGATTTCAATTCAACTAAAAAAGTCTAAAAATAATCTTCAAAATAAACTTCTACAAAATGTCAAGTAAATTGGACCAAATTCGGCTCAATCTAGATCATTTCGTTGAAACCGATTTTTTGTTTCCTACAAATTTTATCTAGTACACAAATGCATCAAAGCCTTAGAAGAATTGTTTAAATTTTCAAACAACTGTTCAAGTTTACTTCAAATTCGATGAAATTGGGCCAAAGTTTTATTTCCAAATATTTTACGAATTTATAAACGATTTTAAAAAAGCGGTGTCCCAAAATTTCCGGCGGCTTTTAATCAGCAAAACTCACTTTTTGCAAAAGTTGATGAATTTTATCCACCGGAAGAACAAGTGGAGATTTTTTCTTTCCTTTTTCTAGAGCATCTCTTGCATCTCGAAGTGCCCACCTGTCAATTGGAGTAGGAAACGTGCGTCTTACTCTTTCCTCTACGTCTTGAGGTGTATGAGGAGGTGGATGTCCACAGAGCATGCCCAACATTCTCAAGATCAGACTCTCAACATAATCTAAGGCGTCTTGTCGAGCTTCTAGACTAGGATGAACTTGCTCCAGAACCTGGGGAACCAAAACAATTGAATTAAAAACTATTTCATTATTAATTAAAAATGTCAACAGTTTTTCTAAAAATAAAATCAATAATTTAGAAAATTGAATTAACTAGGAAAAGGAAGAGATTAACTAACAAAAGGGAAAGAAAAAGGGAAAGAAGAAGGGAAGGAAAAAGAGAAAGAAAAAGGCAAAGAAAAACAGAAAGAAAAAAGAAAGAAAAAGGAAAGGAAAATATTTAACTCATGGAATTTTCGGGTACAATACTTTTTTTTTATTGGAAAGAAATGAAAAAGAACATTTTCCGGAAATATTTCACAAGGTGACAAGATTTTTAAAACTGAAAAAATTTGCCAAAAGATCTAAAAACAAAATAAATTTTTTGATTCGTTAAATTATTCAACGACTTTGTTCTTTGAAAAGAAATAAAATATTACATCAGTTGTAGCTCAACGAAAGTTAACGTCTCTGAGAATAATTATTTAAAAATCCAGTTAACCACAATTTGCGGTTGTACAACTATTTACACATTTGTATTAAAGATAACAATTACCAACATTTTACGAAAATGTAAATTGTATAAAAAATCAACATTTACAACAAATAACGTTCTGAAATCTTCGCTCACGAGACGAAGAAGTAAAACGATAAAACGAACAGTAAGAAAAAAATAAAATGAAACAAAACACTAATGTGTAACAACAGCATAAATGACAATACAAAAACGCTTTGACACAAAAAACATTCGTACAAAAAAACAAGTTTCGTTTCTAACTCGGAAACAGACACACCTGTGGGACTGGAATCATCTGCAGCTCTTATTATCACAGTATAATAAACAGTTTCCCCATAAAAGTAAAAAAAACGTCACTCTTGAACAAAAAATATGAGAAACTTGAATAAAAAAAGTTAATTATTGTTTCTAAGAGGCAACAATAAAGAAATCAATAATTGGTTTTGGCTATACCTTGTCCCCCTTTAGACTCAACTTTGACATATCCCAATACTTGTCAAACTGAATTTTCTAATAACGCACACAGGCAGAATTTAATATAAATCTAAGTGAAGGTCCATGAAGCATAGGGAGGATGAATATTGGTGTAAGTGTGGTTGTTTTTACACACCTTGCGCAGGGAGTTGACAAACACTCCCTTCCACTTGGCAGCGTTCTCTTCTTTCTCGAAGTCATAGCCAGACGGCTCGCCGACCACGGATGCCGGCGACGAGAACATTTCACCAAATACAAAAGAAAAGAAAATAAAGACAAAAGAAAAATCATAGACACGCGTACAAACACGAACACCAAGACAAGACAGAGGATCTGGTGCACCAGGTAAACTTTGACACTGACGACACGCACGCAGAAACACATACACGCCGAGTTTTCTCTAGGAAGCAGGAGGCTCCAGAGAGTCCTCAAAATTAAGGAAAAACATCACGATGAAAGTGCACAAAAAAGTCCGTCACGCAGACATTAGTGCTGATGCGACAGAACGTCGAGGAAACATCTTCGCATTTCACGCCCCGAGAACTCGTACCCAAGCCCCAGAAGCATTCCTGAGTCGAGGGTCTCCGATCTTCGGATCACACACATTTTAATCACCCTTTTACTCAAATTTTACGTCCATAAAGTTGTTCGCAGACATCACTACGGCCATTTTGTAATTTTATGCGCCGCCTGGTGGGCAATGTTGAAGACTTCAATGAGAGAACTTCAGGGACGTGACAAATTAAACGTCGTCATGGAAGGTTAATTTAACTTGAACGTTTTTTAATATCTCTTGCATTCATTATCAACAGCAGAAAGTCGAAATAACTGTGTGTCAATTCATCGATCATTTCGTGCTCCGAAAGAATCGGAAAATCAAAACTCCAATTCGTTTGTTTACGAGTACGTGACATATGTCTTGCTGATTTTCATGAACCGCAAAAATGTCGTGCCTATGGTGAGAATGTTCTTGATTATTTTCGCGTCACTCGAGGTCGAGAATCATCGCTTTTTCTACAAGTGGAATCTCGCTTTGTAATTCTAAAGACCATGTCGACAATCCGATAACCAGTGTGACCCGATGGATTTCGTATGAGACGCCCATCCATTCGAAACTTTGCACTCTAAAGTAAAAAGTAAGTTGCCATAAAGCTGCCTTTGATATGCATAGACGATGAACCCTTTTTTTAACATTGACAATTTTCTAAATGTTCATTTTACCGAGTGTCATGCTTATTCGAGCGTTTCACAATATCGTATAAGTTTTGTTTTCAGCGTTGCTTGATGGAAAAATGAACATTAGTAATTGCCCCTTCCAGGTTTCATTGTAGTCACAAGATTTCACGAGACTAAACTCAATTTTTTAATCCAGTTTTCTTTCCTTTTTCGGGCACCTGGTGTCTACTTTATGTAAACACATTTCCTCGCCAACTTTCATTTTCATTTGTGCTCGTGAAAGCTCGTATTACCATGGAATGCAATTATTGAAATATATTGCAAAAGAATGTAATTAGAAGATTTGTTTCTCTAGTACTTTGAGATTAATAATTCCTGCGCTACGTAATGTCTGTCAAAGTCAAATTAAGACGTGCCTACGTCATTTTGCAAAATCATTTCATCTCCTTAGTTTTTCTTTCTCAAAAAAAGGGGACTAATCAAGTCCCATGACAGTTATTTAATTACGAAAAGTATTTTCATCTTGTTTTTCATGTTTTGTTTATAAACTTGCAAATGTTTGAATTTAAGTGTTGTTCCTAAATTACAAAAAGAGCTGAACAAGTTTTGTGTAAAAGCATTAGAAACGGAAAATGTATTGTGAAAATGGAATAATGAAAACTGACCAAAATATTTTACAGGTAGTGCCTGACATTTTTGTCATCTGAACGAAACAGATCTTCAGAAAGGTGAGTCTTTGTTTAAAAAAGTCGCATGTGTTGATTTCGTGGAGAGAGATTTTGATCGAGTATATTTTTAAATATGATAGCGTATGCCTATGTCAATATTAAGAGCATTGTGCAAGTAATTAAGAGATTGCGTATTTTTTAAATTTACTAGATTTCACTCCATGGCTCCATGCATTGTCTACTCTCGACTAAAAATACAATTTACTTTGAAATAAATTTAAGCCTTTGTTTACATTTTTCGAAACAGTTTCGAATACTTTTTTATGCTCGAAACAATGCGTCTGAAAATAATTTGTAAACTAGAACTTATTTTTATTATAAGTTATCAGTTTTTATTATAAGTTATCAGTTTTTATTCTAAGTTGTTAATATAATAAATATCTACAAATTTTTATTTGTAGATTTGTTGTTTATTTCTTTTTATCTACAACCTTTATCTAAACCCTTTCACTGCATTTTTAGATATTTACCCCGTTTTTCGCTTTTAATTTTTAATTATCCGATTTTATTGATCCTAAAGTTCGTTTTGTTCGGAAGCATTTCGGAAGTAAATATTCGAATTAATAAGTTTGAGAAACGTAAATAATAATTGAAATAAACGGAAATATTTTTATCAAACGTAAAAAGAAGTTGACACTGAAATAAAATGGAAATTAAAATTGGTGTAAAAAAAGAGAACGCCCATCTTTTTTCATCTGCTTCAATTAGTTTATCAGATTTTTGCAGACGTCAATTACTTGGCACTGTTCTACTTTCTCCCCATTTAAAATAGAATGTTTATTGATCTTTTATTTTTTTAAAAAAACAATTGCAGTCTTATTGCATTAAAAGTAAAAATATACAGTTGCAGTTGAAATTAGCTTTCTACGCGTAAAATTAGAAATTGTCTGGTTATACAACTTTACATTTTCTTTACATTTTAATGATTTTCCGTTAAGCTTATCTGAAGAAAATTATCAAGTAAGATACTTTTTTTTAAATATTCAAATGTAAACAACCGGAACTTCAGTCCCCTTTAGAATGATTACGTAATAAGTTGAATAACCCTTTAATCATTGTAAACACGAATTTTAACAAAAATCAATCAAATATTGATTTGTGCGATTGTAGTGATCAAAGTAGATTATTTTTTTAAGAATGTACGATTGTAGTAATTGGCAGTAGGTCCAACTAACAGGAAAACGTAAAAAGGAATTTTGAAAATTCAGTAGAAAATGTTTTTTTTACACTAGAAGGAAGGAAAATAATAATTTGTGAAGGAAAATGGAAAAGAAATGAAAAAGAAATGAAAAAATGAGGGAAGAAAGTTTGAGAGAATAAAGGATAATATTTATAAAAAGATAGAGAAAGAGAATAGAAATTGTATACATTTTTTGAAAAATAGATAAACAAAACTCTTAATAAATGGAGAAAATAATATAACAATGATAATAAAAATAAATAACAATGCTTCCCTATGAGGAAGCAAAATTGCTTCAATAAAAATTAATTTATTGTAAAAACAAAAAAACAAAAACAAAAAATACATTTTTAAAAATAAAAACTCTAGAAAATAACTAAAAACTAAGAAAAATAAATGGAAAATGAAAAGGACAGAAAAATGAATATGATGAAAATCACTTTAAACTGAAAAGCTATATTTTAAAATAAAGAGTGATAAATTAAACTTTACAAAATATGTAAAAAATACGTCAAAATAAACAAAACTTTGTTTCAAAAAACAAGAAATGAAAAAACGATTTAAGAACGAAAAAAACTGAAAAAATAAATGAAAAATTCAACGCATTAATGGAAAAATAGCTAAAAAATAGAAAAATCTATATTTAAAAAATGAGAAATATTAAAACGACGTTTTATGCCTCACGCATTATATAAAGATGTTATTCTTTTAAGAAAAGAGATAATTTTAGAAGAACATTAGCAAATCTAAGAAAATTGATGAATTATTTTTGAAAAAATTAAAAAAAGTGCAAAAAAATGGTTGTCATAAAAGAAACGATAAAAATAAGGAAATAAAGAAAATAAAAATGTAAAAAAGAAAGTAAAAAGTAAAGTAAAAAAGTAAAAAGTAAGAAAAAAAGTAAAAAGTAAAATAAAAAAGTAAAAAATAAAAGTTTAGAAACAATACGTCTTTGAACTATTTTTATTTTTTTTCCAAATGCGTAAACTACAATAATAAAGAAAATTAAATTGGAGTTAAAGAAAATTAGCTCGAAAGAATACATTCCTATGACTTTATTTTTCTATTGCTAGAGCAAGTTTTTAATTTTTATTAGACAAATTTCTTTCAAAATTTGATTTAGAAGAAGCAAAAGTTGTCACAGAGCGAGTAAAAGAGAGAGAGAGAGAGAGAGAGAGATTGTAATAAGTGAAAGTTGCTTAGTCTTGTATTTGCATTTTTATTAGGAGTTCATTTTTTATGAAACTGCACTTAACACATAAAATTTCTCTTTATAGATTTGCAATGGAGAGTTCTGAGGAGCCGACGAGTTTGCAATCAATTTGTCAATTGAGGGCTTCTGAGCTTTATCCAAAAGCCTCGCACCTGGAATGTGAAGACAGCACTTTGGTTATTCCATTTGTACCCGTCAGTGGCGAATCAGTAACAGCACTTGGACGCACTTCAGATGGAGTTTTGGCACTTTCAAATTACAGACTTTACCTTCAAGCTGGCAAAGCTTGCTACAATATTCCCCTAGGTCTAGTCGAAACTGTCGAAGTAAAGGAAATGTTTTTTCTTCACATCGGGTGCAAAGATGCCCGATCTCTCAGGTAATTTTTGTTTTGCTTTCTTGTAGAGGAAGCTTTGTTTTTTTTTCGTTTTTGTTTCATTTTTGTTTTATTTTTTGTTTCGTTTTTGTTTTGGTTTTTGTTTCATTTTTGTTTTGTTTTTTGTTTCGTTTTTGTTTTATTTTTTGTTTCGTTTTTATTTTGGTTTTTGTTTGGTTTTTTTTTCAATTATAAAATTATAATAAAAATGAATGATAAAAGGGTCTTTTAAGATTCTTAAAGGTCTTTTATTTTGTCACTGGAGATGAGAACGTAATTAAAATTTTGTTTTTTATTTTTACGTCTTTGGCATTCAATTATATCGATTCAGTAACAATTTGTTCAAAAGTACTTGAATCTGAAAATTTGCTTGATGTTTTTTATTTTTTGCAACACAATAACGAGCCTACGACGATTTTGATTTACTTATTTATTATTACTATTATTTTAGAAAAATTGTTTTTGTTATTTTAATACATACTTTAGTTTAATATTTTGTTTTATCTTTTTAATTTACTATTTTTGTTTTTTATTTATTTTCTTTTGTAAAGTATTTTATTTTCTTAATGTTCTTTTTTATTTCTTAATGTATTTTATTTTCGAAATGTATTTTTTTATTATTTTATTCTTATTTTATTCTTATTTATAATTCATAGTTCATACCTTTCGGTTTTAAACGAACTTCCGGTATACTTCTTTATTACTACATAAATTAGAATCTTAATTAGTATTTAAAAGTAAAGTAAAAATTAAAATCAAAAAATTGAATCTTTTTTATTACATCAATTTATTAGTTGAAAACTTAATATATTATTTTACTATTTTAATACATTGTTTTATTAATATTTTTAGATTCATTTGTAATTTTTACACTTTTTACTTTTTTTTACATTCGTTTATAATGTTATTATTTTACTCACTATTAATGTTATTATGATTTTACTTATTTTACGTTTTGTTGTAGTTGCTCTTTTTCTACCAATGAACACTGTTTGGAATGGTATAAACGACTACATAAAGTTATAAGCCCTCGGAAAAGCATAGAAGATATGTTTGCATTTGCTTACTATGCGTGGTCCACTGAAGAGGGTAAAGATTATCCCAGACTTGGGAAGGAGAGTAGTACGTATCTGTCCACTTTCAACTCGGAAGTACGTAGCTTTGATTCTTCATTTTTCATTTTATTTTGAGTACGCTTTTTTGAAAGAAATCTACTAACACTCAATTTTAACAGGTGGAGCGATTGAGGTTTAATTTACATGGGTCGTGGCGTATAAGTCAAATCAACAAAGATTACCGAATGTGCCCGTCATATCCCTCTCAACTGCTTGTACCTGCTTGCATTTCTGATGACACTCTCGAAATGGTCGCCAAATTCAGAAGCTCCCGAAGAATACCCGCCGTTGTCTGGAGGTGATTTCAAAATAATCCAAAATTCAACTTTTCTTTCCACATTTTCAAAGCTTCGTGAAATTCAAAGATTTGTTAAAATGGATTTAATAAATGCAAGTCAAATAATATTTGAAAGACTCGTAAAAATAAACTCAATAGTAAATGTAACTCAAATATTTAGAAAAGATTTGTAAAAATAGACTCAATAGTGAATGTAACTCAAATAATATTTGGAAAAGATTCGTAAAAATAGGCTCAATAGTAAATGTAACTCAAATAGTATTTGAAAAGACTCGTAAAAATAGATTCAATAGTAAAAGAAAAGAAACACTGGGGTGTAAAAAAGATTTAGTGTTTTATATCAAGTAGAGTTGAAATTGGAGTAAAAATTGCAGTTGAAATTGAAGTTGAAGTTGAAGTTGAAATTGCTGTTGAAATTGGAGTAAAAATTGCAGTTGAAGTTGTTGTTAAAATTAAAATTAATCTAATTGCAGAAACGTGAAAAACGGAGCTGTGATTGCGCGCAGCAGTCAGCCGGAAGTAGGCTGGCTTGGATGGCGAAGTACGGAGGATGAAGATCTTTTGAAGGCGCTGTCTGACGCCTGTTCGTATGACAGAGGGGAATCAACGATGATCGATTCACCTATTAATTTCCCTGAGGCAGGAGAGGAAACTGCGGTTGCAAACAATGCCAGTAAAAAAGTACGGACTGTGACGTTTTCTGATAACGATATCTCTAATTCCTTTCTTATTAATGCGATGTTTTTGTATTTTTCTTTTCTCTTTTTTTTTGCAGAAAGTACTCATTGTTGATGCAAGATCCTATACGACAGCGGTGGCAAATCGAGCACGAGGAGGTGGCTGCGAATGTCCAGAGTATTATCTCAGCTGCGATATTCAGTTCATGAATCTTGCAAACATACATTCAATTCGAAAAAGCTTCCACGCGGTCAGGCAGCTTTGCGCTTCTGATTCTGAACAACCAAAGTGAGTGTTTGGATTTGCAATAAGCTCGTCCCACGCGCGTTTTCTTTCTTTTTTATTGCCTTGTGAAGCAGGGAGAAAGATCGTCTCAAACTTGAAAATAAACATTTTCTGCTACCATTTTCTTTTTTGATTATTTTTGATTATTTATTTGTCTATTATTTATTTGTTTATCTGTTTATTTGTTCATTTGTTATCTTTTATTCTACTTTTTATCTATTTTCTATTTGACTCAGTTCTGATCGTTTTTTCTGTCTACCTAATTTTGTTTTCTTTTTGTCTTTTTATTAACAATTACAAGAAAGTCCAGAAAAGAAGATAAAAAGGAAGCAATTCAATTTTGAAATTGTATGTAATTTTGCTTTCTCTTAGGGAAGCATTGTTTTTTTGTATTCTCGTTTTATTTGCTGAAGAAATGGACAATTTGGGAATTTTGCGTAATAAGTGATTATTTGTTTTATTGCAGTTATCTGAGTTTATTAGAAAACACGCGATGGTTGCAACATATGTCGGGATTATTGCAAGCAGCCGTTACAGTTGCATCTGCTATCGAAAACGATGGAAGGCCAGTATTAGTTCATTGCAGCGATGGCTGGGATAGAACGCCTCAAATTGTAGCTTTGGCTCAGATTTTACTTGATCCGTATTATCGAACAATGGAGGTTTGTAATTTTTTAAAATCGCTATCTTGACGTTTGTTGGTGAATTTTCAATTCAAAGTTGAATGATCAAAACGAAAGACAAGCGAGATTAATTAAAAATTCAAATGTTTACATTTTAAAAAAATGTTTGAATTTCTAATTTTTAAATTGTATAAAAATGTTTGAATTTAAAATGTTTAAATTTCTTTAAAATATCAATTAATCGAATTGCAGGGTTTTCAAATTTTGTGCGAAAGAGAGTGGCTAGATTTTGGACACAAATTTGCGGATAGATGTGGACAAACAGTTGGCGGGGAAGATCCAAATGAACGGTGTCCAGTATTTTTACAGTGGCTCGATTGTGTCCATCAATTAATCAAACAATTTCCTTGTAGTTTTCAAATGTCGCCTGCATATCTTGTAAGTGAAAGTCACTTGAATTTTTGTTTAAAAGTCACTTAATTTTATTTAAGAGTGAATTTCTTTAATTTACAATTTTTATTCATCTTTCAGGTAAAATTAGCGCAGCACACGTATTCTCAACTTTTTGGAACGTTCCTTTGCAATACGAGGCAGGAGAGGCTTCAATTGAGAATTCAAGAGCGTACTTTTTCAGTGTGGCGTTTTCTAAACTCTACTTCCTTTATAAATCATTTGTATTCACCGTTAAAAAATCAAGTGAGTTTCTTTTACGTTAAAAAATCGAGTGAGTTTTATTTCTTTCTCGTTTAAAAAATCGGATGAGTTTTATTTTTTCTTCTTTAGTTTTATTTCTTTTATTTTTTTTAGTCAGTTTTATTTCTTTCTCCTTTAGTGATTTCTACCTTTTCCGCTAAAAAATCGAGTGATTTTTATTTTTTCTCCGTTAAAAAAAGTGAGTTCTATTTCAGTTGATTTTTTGATTCGTATTTTTAAACATTGTGAAAGGGTGGTGATAATTTTCTGGATTGTGATTATGAATTTATGTAATTTTAGGTATTATGGCCAAGTTACAATGTAAGAGATTTGGAACTGTGGTCGGAGGTGTATTTGGGTTCCTTGGAAACATCTCTTGGTGTCAGTGACATAAAGCAGAGAATGACAATGATTGATATTGAAAATGGCGAAAATGAAGAGCCACAGGGACAAATGACGAAAACTCGATCTTATGGCGATCTTATTCATGCACAAGATCATTTGACGCGTCTTCATCGGAGGTTGAGTGATTCTAGCATTTCAATCGAAAAGTGAGTTTCAATTGTTGTAATTAAAAAAAAAAATAAGAATTTTGTTTAGCAGCTTCTAACATTTCTTTTGTTGCAGAAAATTTGACACTTTGTGTCTTGATAATCAGTCAGAGAAAGATGAAGAGATTCATAATGTCGATAAAGCTGATGAAAATGTTAAAAAGGAAGCCGAGGAGAAAAGAAACGCGTTCAGTGTTAAGAATGAAATAAACGAAGTTCCTAATAATACGTCCGGGGACAGTTCAACTGACACCTTGATTCCTAATAGTGAGCAACTCACTAATGGAGAAAAAGACGCGTAAGTTCGTAATTATTCAAACCACTTTCAATTGCCAAGTACTATTTAAAAGCTGATCCGTTTTATTCTCAAGAACTTTTCGTCTCTCAAATCTCTTGATAAACAAAAGCTGCTTTTTATAACTTTAGTTCAGTTATTCTCGTTGAAATTTGGACTTTCAATACATTTTTTATAAACTGGCTTTTATAAAAAAGCTTTTTGATATAAAATTTTTCTTTTTTTTTTTATTCTTCGTAAAGAAGCATTGTTTCTTTTTATTCTTTTGCTTCCTCCTTAGAAAAGCATTGTTTCTTTTTCTTCTTTTAATTCCTCGTAGCGAAGCATTGTTTCTTTTTCTTCTTCTATTTCGTCCATTTCTTCTTCTTTTCCTTATACATTTTTAACTTTTCAATTACCTTAAGTGCAGAAGTTTTAAAAATTTAGAAATGATTAGTTTAGTTAAATAATGATTAGTTAATGATTATTTAGTTAAAATAAAATGTAAAAGATTCTAAATTGATGTTATTGTCTATTTAGATTGCAAGTTCAGCCTACACAAAATAACGACTCGCGGTGGATCGAGACTGGAACAAGTCGAGGGAATTGTAATTGTAATCGAGTTCACGTTGAAAATAGCGATTTGAGTGAAACGAGTGCGCCGATGAATTCTCGATCAGCGAGCAGTGTGTGTCCGGCGTCACCTATTCATCAGGAAATAATTATCGATAACCTTGACAAACTGGATGATGTAGATGGCCTTCCTTTGATTCATTGCGATGTTCAACTGCGAGTTCAACAAATCATTGTGGAGCACAAGGTACCACAAGTTTGTTACGAATAATTCCTTTCCCTGTTTCCTATTTTGTTTTCGCTCTCATGATAGTGCATTATTTTCCGCTAGAATTGCGATCTAAAAAACACGGAATTATAATCAATTAGAGATTTAATTCGAAAAAAATTAGTTTAAATTAATTAATTAGTTTAAAAAATTAGTTTAAATTGATTAATTAGTTTAATTAATTTAAAATTTAGTTTAAAGTCCATTAAGGTAATTTAGATTAATTTAACATGTTTGGATAATTGAAAAGAATTGTGTAATTAAAACACTTTTTTCGTCTTTTCATCTCTTGGCATATTTTCCCATCAGGCTTCACAGCGAATTTTTATTATTTTTTAGAAATTTTCGTAAATCATAAAACGTCCCTTTAGAAGTATAAATCGTCTTCTTAAAAGTCTTCTGTTATATTATTACTAAATATTTCTTGTTGTTATTTGCTATTTTGTTATTAACATATTGCTTCCTCATAGAGGAAGTTCTGTTTTTTAATGTAACTATTATTCTAAAAAGAATTGTATATTTAATAATTTATTCTGCTGTTAATTGTGATATATGGGATGAATTTGCTGGTTTTAACAAATTAACACTTTTTATGAAACTTTTGATGTGGAGTTTTACAATCGGCAAAATCGTCCTGTAGGAATGAAAATAAAGTAAAATATATATATATATATGATTAAAAAGAAACTCTGTGAATGATAGGTAACAATTTTGTTAGATTAGTGAAGAGTGTGAAGTATTTTTTGAATAAAGTGAAATATCGTTTTTACGTACATAACTTCTTTTCTTTTTCCAAAAATTTCAAATTTCCATGAGGTTTTTGCATGATTGACACTAGAAGACTAATTTCTATTTTTGAAAATAATTACGTTTGTAGTAATTATAGAATAATTGAATTGAGAATAATAATTATGGAAATAATGTAATTAATTTTAATTGAAGTCAAAATTTTTAATTAACGTTCATTAATAAAAGAAGTAACATTCATTAGTAAAAGAAGTATCATTCATTAATAAAAGAAGTAACATTCATTAATAAAAGAAGTATCATTCATTAATAAAAGAAGTAACATTCATTAATAAAAGAAATATCATTCATTAATAAAAGAAGTAACATTCATTAATAAAAGAATCGAATTAATTATGAATGATTATGAATGATCATTGTGAATGATATGTAATTCATGAATAATGTACAGTTTCTTAATTACAATGCATATCCTTTCGGACTTTTACATATTATTGTTTTAATTTGTTTTGCTAAATTTGTTTGTTTAAATTGTTTTAAAAATTTAAAAATTTTTAAGCACTGAGTTCGTTTTAGTCTTTGTTTTAAATAACAAAAAATAATAAAATCATGCAAAACCTTAATTCCCACTATTCAATTTTCAAAATAAAAATGAATATTTTACGCTGTGAAGTCTGAGTCATATGCAGTTATTAACAGTGACTATTTTTAATATGCAAATTATATTCTACGCACGGATTTTTAATACCAAACGCTTTTTTTTATCAATATGACAAATTTTATTCTTAACAATTCCTTCTGCGATAAATTTCTGTTTCTTGAAAATTCCGTTTTTCATTCTGTCTATTTTTTAGTCTGTTAATATTATTTTACATTTACTGTTACTTTTCTTACTAATTATCGTTCTTTCTGTTTTTTAATTTTTATTTTTCTAATTTTGCTTTCTCATAAAGAAAGCTTTGTTTAATTGTTTTACCAATTTATTTTTACACTTTTTACCTATGAATACTTTTTAAATAAAATTTTCCGCGTTTTGGATTATAAAAACGAAATCACGTTTCTTTGTTATTAATAGAATTTATTGTTTTTATTATTAATATTTTGTTTTCGCTGTTTATTTAGCACCGAATAATTTGTTTGTGTTTTATACGTAAAATGCTAAGGAAATTTTTTGAGCGCAGCTCAAGGAAGAAGCTTTGCGGAAAGAATTGCATGCCACGAGATTAGCGTTGATCAAACAAGTCTGTCATCACACTACGGATACTGACAGGATTGATGATATCGTAAGTAATAAACATCATTCTTTTTCAATATTAATTGACATTCTTTTAATTCAATAATTTAAGTCGATTAAACTTCAACGAAAATAATATTTTTGACAATATTGTTGACAATAATATTCTTGAAAATATTATCAACAATCATATTTTTGACAATAATATTCTTAAAAATATTATCAACAATTATATTTTCGACAATAATATTCTTAAAAATATTATCAACAATCATATTTTTTACAATATTGCCGAAAATAATATTTTCAACATTATTTTAATCTTAATACTAATTACAATATATTTAAAAAAATCTTCCGACAGTTCCGAGGGTGGATTAGGGCTCCAAATATATTTAAAAATAACAAATTATATTTTTAATATTTTTTTAATATTATTTTTTGAATTACAGATGATTCGTCTTGTTACTAAATGCTAAAAATTCGATTGCTTTTTGCAGGGATCTCTTCCGGATTCAGTGGAAAGTGCAGGAGATCATGGAGAATCTTTGCCTTCGGATATGTCCTGGGAAGCTGTGGAAGAATTAGCACCAGCACCAACTCTTTGGGTACCCGATCACGCTGTAGATCACTGCATGGGATGTGGGATCGAATTTTGGCTCGGAAGACGAAGACATCACTGCAGGTATTTTCATTTTTAACAATTTGCATACCATTTGACCTTTATTTTCTTCCATTATGCACTTTTAACTAAAAGAAAAGCCCTAGCAAATTAATAAAATACCAACCTTTTTATTTTCAGTTGCAAAAATAATTTATGAAAATACTTCAGGTATCGACTAAAATTCTTTAAGCTTATTTTTAATCACTTGAATTTTGCTATTTTGTTGATATTTCGTTGTTGTTTTGTGTTTTTTATGGAAAATTGCAAAAGTTAAAGATTAATTTTTCGAATAATATTTTTTGTTGCTTGTGAAAATTTTAGCTGAATATTTGTGAAAATTATAGCTGAATTGTTTTTGTGAAAAATTTATCTGAATTGTTTTTGTGAAAAATTTAGCTGAATTGCTTTTGATGTTTGATTTGATATTGCAATTTTTTAAATAATCATTTTTGTTGTTTGATTTGAGTCGTTTATTACTGAGTTTTCTTTTCGTTTTGTGAATAATTTGCATAATCTGAAGTATTTTTAATAAAGTGTTTTAAAAGATACAACGGTACGAAAAAAAGCTTACAAGTTTATTGGTACAAAAAAAGTTAAAAGGTACGAATTTGATTCATAGTACCTTATTCGATTCCTTATTCATTTGCATCAAATCTTATAATTAAACATTAATTCTCGAAATTAAACCTCCATTCTCGAAATTAAACCTCCATTCTTGAAATGAAACCTCCATTCTCGAAATGAAACCTCCATTCTCAAAATTAAACCTCCATTCTCGAAATGTAGTGAAATTGTGAATTTCAAATTTAATGCAATTTTACAGGTCCTGTGGGAGAGTATTTTGTGCCGACTGTTCGGAGAATTCAACCCCGTTGCCGAGCGAACAACTTTACAGTCCAGTGAGAGTTTGCAGCGATTGTTTTTGTAGACTTCATCATCGTACTAGTCCTTGTCAGTGCAATGTTCATAACGAGAAAAGAGAAGAAAATGAGATAGTAGCGGGACATAATTTCGAAGGGACAACGTCGTGCCAAAGAACGACGAAAGTTACGTCAATGGGAGAAGCGAGCACTGTGAACTGAACAAATAAAACGTTTCTTAACGATGGAAACTTGAAAAAATTGTAACTTAATATCGACGACAGCAGTGTCGAATTTATACATAATTTGTATCGTAAATATGCATTATACAAGACGCGTGAAGAACGCGCTAGATTCTTTGAGCGATCTAATATTTATTGCTAGAATTAATAATTTGTACCAAGTGGTGTATAAAATCGAGGAGGAAATCGAGAGTGAAAGATCTGAATGAGCGACGTAATGTGTATACTTTAGAATAGGGTCAGGCGAAGACTTTTGGCTCCTTGGTATGCGATTCAGGTTTTTCGATTTAGGTTTTGATTCGAAAGGATTATCATATATATGTTTTGAGCAGGCTGTGACAGAAGTTTTTAAGTTTAAGACGCGATAAACGACTTGGTCGTTATTGTGTTATGTTATTGGAATTGCTAATTTATTGTTAACTCTTGCACCAAGTCTAAAATATATCAATGGTTATTGAAATAAAATTGTATGTATAGTTTTGGTTGATGGAAAGAGTAAGAGAGCTAGCGAAAAGAAAATTGGGATTTTAAATGTCATTAATGGTGTTTTTAAATGTATTTTCCATTTTAAATTTTCTTGTTCTGGAATTCTGTGACTCGTCTGATTCCTGAAGAAGTGTATTTCACCTTCAAGTTTTAACTTTTAACAACTGAATAATCTAAGTACAACGACCTGAAGTATTGTGGATATTAAAGATTTGAGACGTGCGACGTTAATGGTAGAAAATTTAAAAAGGAAGCTTGGAATTTGGATTACAAAGCTGATACGCCAATGATTAGTGCTCTTGAATACAGAAAAAAAACAAATTTTAACACTCGATATTTACGCAATATCACTTTAGTAAATTTAAAATCAACTTGTGTATATATGTCAAATTAATTATTTGAAAATTATAGAAAAAAAGAGTCAAGTATTTTCGCGTTCTGTACTCTGTAGCTACACATCTGCGGAGTGAATAAAAATAAAATCATTTATTTACAATAATTTTGTGAGTTCTAATTAAAACTCCTTTTTCTTCTATTTTTCTGTTTTCGATATTTTTATATTATATTTTTATATCATATTTTCTATCTGATTTTCTATCTGATTTTTATTTATTCTGATATATTTTGCTGATATTTTTCATCAATATTTTTTCCATTTTTATTCAAAATCTTGGCGTAAATAATTCCTTTACTTGTTTTTTCGATTAACTTGTTTTTATTCTGTTCACACATGAATTAATAAATAATTTGGATAGTGAAAGTTCTCTAACTAAAATTTGTAATTCAAGTCTTTGTTAAGAGTTTAATAATTAATATTATAAATATATTATAAAAAAATCAATGAATATTTGAAATATAAATACATATGTATCAAGGATAGGATTTTAAAACAAACGTTTTTTCGGTTGAATCCATTTGCTTCATAAATTATGTGCTTCGTTTTTTGTTTCTTAAGAAAACACCGAACATGTGCGGTATGAATCTTACAAAAACCAGATTCAGAAAGACGTTCCTTATAATTTTTTTCATCTAAAAAGGTAGTCTTACATAAGATCGTGAGAAAGTTGTTCGTTTTATGTAAAAAAAAAACAATATCTTTTAATAACAAATATTGTTCAAAATAATATATTAATTTATGAATATTTATTATATATTTATTTATACATTCATTTCTGCCATTTGCAGATTTCAAAGTTTGAATTTTGTTCTCTCAGGTCCAATTCTCACTAAAAATCACTTAAAGGGCTTTGGTGTATCTAAAAAAAGGGTTTTGTGTAGAAAAAATTAATTCTAAGAGCTTCTAAATAGTATAAAGTACCAAAGTTGAAAAATTTTGAAAGCAGCCTATTTTTTCTACAAAATATTGAAAGTTTCTAACTTTCAATTTATATATGATAATATTTATTTATGATAATATTTATAATAGGAGCCCTTCAATTTGAAAAATTACTAAAATCTCTTTATTTTCCAGAAATGTAATAAAGTGACTTTCAACAATTTTGAGAACTATTTTAATTTCTAAACAGATACCTAGAACTTTTCTACTTCTCAATTACTTTTTCAGTAATTCTGTTTCATCAAAATTTGCCCTTCAATTTAATTTATTTCTTTTCTGCTTTCTTACACAAATAGTACATTTTTCAGTTTTTATCTTTGAATAAAATTTGTTTTACTCAATTCTAAAAAGGAAGAGAACAATTCTAAATAGAATGTAGATTAAAAACAGAGAAGAGGACAAATTCTAAACAACATAGTTTAAAATCATAAAAAAAGATTCTTTTATCTTCATAAAAGAAAATAAAGAAAAATGTTTAAAAAATTAATTTCAAATTAAATCGTTGTCACTACCTTGATGGTTGTTTTTAAACATGATCACTAAATACGATCACGTTAATTAAATAGTTAATAAATTAATAATTAAATAATTTGCTATTAATCATGATTGACTTTCAGAAAAGATCTATTTTTTGGCCCGTGCCTCCTACGCTTCGAGAATCAACTTTCTTGGTCTGGTGATACATCTGGCTGCTGGACCCCTTCTCCGAGATGATTTCCACACAAGCCTCTTATTTCTGGGATCACACATGCACAAGTGTTTTAAGTTGATTTCAACCGGCGCCGCAGAACGATTGCCGGCAGTACTCCATCGAAAGGGAAGGTCTCGAGCAGAGATTCTCAAGAAAATAATTTCCGAGTCCAGTATTGTCGGATGATTCGAATCGACCACAGCGGATCAATTTTATTCTCGCAATTCCAGTGAAAAGGCTCGCAGCCAGGAATAGCGCCAATTCTTGGTTGTCAGAAGCCCAAAATCTCCATCAAGGATCACAAATAAAGGAATGACAGCAGACGGATGATTATCAAAACTGCTTGAGCTGTGCAGTAATGAAAGAGAAGCTCAGCTTTTCCAACTGGAGCTCTTCTGCGGGAAAAGAAACTGAAGAAGTTGATTTTTGAGTTTCCAGATCTTGAAAAATGATGAGAAAGTATCTCTTGTTAATGATCCTTTGGACTGTTGTTCCTGGATTATTGTTCCAGGAATTCAGGGGATTTTCAGGGAAAAATAAATGTCCTCACAGGTGTAGTTGTTCGGGTTCGACAGCCAGGTGTGCTCTTCAAAAATTCACTTCTGTTCCTCAAGTTCCGGCCGATGTGACTATTCTGTAAGTTGAAAAATTTACATTTTAGTTGTGAAGTGTTGAAGCATTGAGAAACGTTAAAAATATTATTGTTTTGACAATTGGTTTTCGGAAATTTGAATTTTAGTTGAGCGTTTTTGAATGATTTGAATTTTTGTTTGGAGGCGTTGAAAAATTCGAGGGTGTTGAAAAATTCGAGGGTGTTGAAAAATTGAGATTTTGATTCGAGAGTGTTGAAAAATTGCGAATTTGGTTTTATTTTTGCTACTTTTTTCAAATTTTCAACGTTTTGGAATAAAACGCTTTGCTACGAAATTTGTCTCTCTGTAATTTTTCACACCGCGAAATAAATAGATTTTAAATGCTGATTTTCGTAGTCATTTTTATGTGTAAAATGTACAAGAGAAGCTTTTTGGGTCAGAAACAAAAATGTCTAATTCCTATTATTTACAAGTTTTGAAAAAGAATTATTTAAAAGTTTTGAAAAATTATTTACAGTTTTACAAAATTATTTACAGTTGTACAAAATTATTTACAAGTTGTACAAAATTATTTACAAGTTGTACAAAATTGTTTACAAGTTGTACAAAATTATTTACAAGTTTTACAAAATTATTTACAAGTTGTACAAAATTATTTACAAGTTTTACAAAATTATTTAAAAAGTTTAAAAACTGTTTAAAACTTTTACAAAATAATTATTTAAAAGTTTTCAAAAATAATTAATTAATCATTTTTAAGTGCCGGGAAAAAAGTTTTTTGAAAGTGCTTTTTGATACCATTTAACAGTTACTTTTTAAAATTAATATTTAGTTCAACGTCTCTAATGGATTGAAATACAATTTGCTGACATCAGCAGACTTTTTCAGTCAGCAATTCGTTTATTAAATTACTTGGAATCTATAAACGCCACTTGAGAGTTACAATCTGAAACGTGACTTAAACAAACCTTGAAATGACTGATTTATACGTTTATACATATTCACATCCGGAGGGTGGTTTTTTAAACAAACCTTGAGTCGTTATTTTCAGAAAAAACAAAAGTCTTCAAAAAATTCATCTACAAACACAATTTTTCAAACGTTCATTTTATACAATTATTTTAGATTTAAATAAATGAATTTATTCATTCATTTATTTAAACTTCTTTATTTATTTATTTTCATGAATTATTTACTAATTTTTGCTAATTGTACTAATATCCAAACGTTATTTTTATTTTTATTCACTATGAAAAATTGAAAACTATTCTTCATTTCTCAAATTCAATGCATTTATAGAATTTATAAAAAATGCAATTATAAAAAAATGCAATTATAAAAAATGCAATTATAAAAAATGCAATTATAAAAAATGCAATTATAAAAAATGCAATTGTAAAAAATGCAATTATAAAAAATGCAATTGTAAAAAAAGCAATTACAAAAAAAGCAATTACAAAAAAATGCAATGATAAAAAAAAGCAACAATAAATTAAAAATGCAACGAAAAATTAAAAACTTCTTTTTAAGCAAAAGAAGCAAAATAAACTAAAAGAACATTCAATTAAGAAAACAATAAAATTAAAAATGCAATGCTAAGAAAGTGCAACGATAAATTAAAAATACAACGTAAATTAAAAATAAACGTAAATTACAAATACAACGTAGATTGAAAATACGATAAATTAAAAATTTCTTCAAAGAAAAATATACGAAAAAAACATAATAATAAAAAACATAATAATAAAAAAACATAATAAAAAAACATAATAATAAAAATAATAATAAAAAAACAATAAAAAAACATAATAATAAAAATAATAATAAAAAACATAATAAAAAGAACAATAACAAAATTCACGAATCGTTTTTTCAGGGACCTGAGATTTAATCAAATCAAAGACATCAATCCTGGAGATTTTGAAAATTTGAGGCATTTGCATACTTTGTTGTTGAATGACAATTTTATAAAGCATTTAAAAAAAGATGTGTTCAAAGGACTTTCGAATCTACGAGTTTTGTATCTCTTCAAAAATCAGATTGAGAGTATAGAACCAGGGGCTTTTAATAATTTGCCAAAACTAGAGCATCTCTATCTTCACTACAATTACTTAACGGAGATAAGAAAAGGAACATTCAATGACATGCCATTTTTGCAAAAAATTTCCCTGCAGAATAATGACATTCGTCGAATTGAATCGGATTCATTTCGCAACATCGGACCCTCAACTCGATTACAAATTGACAGCAAATCCTTGGAATGCACCTGCAATTTAATGTGGCTAATTGAACACATTAAAAATAGTCCTTCAGAAGAAATAAACGCCGTTTGCGATTTTCCGAATGATATGAAAGGAAGACATCTCAATTCCATGAGCTCTGATGATTTTCATTGTTGTAAGTAATTTTCCTTGTTTTCTTTATTCAGACGTTTTTATTTTTCGTTTATTCTTTTCTATTCATTTTTCTATTCATTCTTTTATTTATTTTTCTATTCATTTTTCTATTTATTTTTCTATTCATTTTTCTATTTATTTTTCTATTCATTTTTCTATTTATTTTTCTATTCGTTTTTCTATTCATTTTTTTATTCATTTTTCTATTCATTTTCTAATTCATTTTTCTATTCATTTTCTAATTCATTTTTCTATTCATTTTTTATTCACTATTTTATTTGTTTTTAATAAAATAGTTATAAAGATCGTATTATTTTAGATATTTAATTCATTCATTTTTTCCTACTCGTTAATTTTGTGCTCATTATTTTCGATTCATTCTTAGTTTTCAAATAAATATTTTAATTTCAATTTTATCCTACTTTTCTCTTCCATATGTATTTTTCGGTTTCAAATCTTTTTACCCTAAAACAGACCAAGATATCTTTTTGTCATTTCATCCTAAAGTGTTGCTTTTCCATAGAAAAAGTTCTTTCTCTTTATTTTGCCCGGAAAAAGTAATTGAATCTATTTTATCCGAAACTTTTTATACTATAAGAGACGAAAAACAATTTTACAAACTTTGCTTTAAGTAAGCTTCTATTTATATTTCATTCTAAACTAAGTCTATTTTTTAGATCTACGAATTTATTTCAATTTTACAATCTTACTGTAATCGTGATTTTAATTTTTTAACTATTTTATTTCAATCTGAACTATTCGTTTCTTTGTAAACTATTTTCTTCCTAAACTATTTTCTTTCAACCTGATCCATTTTCTTTTTTTCTAAACTATTTTATTTCATGCTGAAAATTTTGTTTTATTTTTCTAAACTTTTTTTATTTTATCCGAAACTATTTGTCATTATTGTTCCAAACTGTTTTATTTTTCTAAACTCTTGTATTTTTCAAAACTCTTGCATTTTTCAAAACTGTTTTATTTTTCAAAACTCTTGTATTTTTCTAAACTGTTGTATTTTCCTGCTGCATTTTTCAAAACTATTTTACTTTTCTAAACTCTTGCATTTTTCTAAACTGTCGTATTTTTCAAAACCGTTTTATTTTTCTAAACTGTTGTATTTTTCTATAAACTGATGCATTTTTCAAAACTGTTTTACTTTTCTAAATTCTTGTATATTTTTCAAAACTGTTTTATTTTTGTAAACTGCTCTCTTTATTCATTTTATCCTGACCAGTTTCACAGACTTTTTCTAAACAATTCCGTTATGCCATTAATTTATTTTTATTCTATTTGCGAATCGATTGAACTATCTTGTCATTCACTTTATCAAAATCCGAATACTAATGAACACGAAATTTGCAACAAAAAGAAAAAAAAAAGAAAAAAAGAAAAAAAGAAAAAAAGAAAAATAACCACTCTCTTATTAAAATATACCATTCTACTTGAAACCGTATTCCTTTTGCAGCGAAACCAAAGATCATGGAAGGTCCAGAAGACACAACAGTGAGTGTGGGAGGGACGATTACTTTCAATTGTAAAGTATCAGGAGATCCAAGGCCAGATGTAAAATGGATGCGAGACTCCACAGAAGTCGGAATCGACAACGAGCATTACCAAATCCAAGAAGATGGCACTCTCATTATTTCCGACGCCAAAGAAGACGACAACGGAGAATACGAATGTGTAGCCCACAATGACATGGGTTTCATAAATTCCAGAAAAGCCAGGGCTTTAATCTCAGCTCCGGAATTTGTTCGATTCGCCGAAACTCCGACTTCTCAATCCGTCGAATCCGGAGTCGATGTTTTTTTCACCTGCAGAATTGAGGGTGATTCGGTCGCAATGATAGAGTGGTGGAAAAACGGAAAATTAATTTCATCCGGTGGTCGTTTCAAATTAAATGCCAATGGGACTCTTTTAAGAATTGAGTCGGTTAAACAAAGCGATTCAGCGAGATATGTGTGTCGAGCTAAATCCTCTGAAGGTATGGCAGAAACGAGTGCTGATCTAAATGTTCTTCAGGCGGATTCCAAACCTCCGGAATTGACTTATCGGCCTCAGGATATGGAGGTTGAGAATGGAGCTTCCATTGAGATTCCTTGCAGAGCTAAAGGTCATCCTAAGCCGGTGTTTCAGTGGAAGAAAGATGGAATCGCTCTGGATGTTAATCGGAATAATATTCCCCTCGATAGGAAGCGGTTCCGATTGTCCAAAGCTGGAAGTCTTTTTCTGTTTAATGTCTCCACTCCAGATGTTGGAAGGTCCGTAGAACGATGTGTTTCCTTTCAACCTAAAACGAAAAACAATTTTTGTAATCACGTTTTCTTTAATTAGCAAACTTAATCTTAACGATTTT
Organism: Ganaspis sp. Gsp50; assembly: GCA_011057455.1. Taxonomy (NCBI): domain Eukaryota; kingdom Metazoa; phylum Arthropoda; class Insecta; order Hymenoptera; family Figitidae; genus Ganaspis; species Ganaspis sp. Gsp50. Next base: position 117,830 of record WNHD01000002.1, read on the forward strand.
ATTGGATTTCATTTATGTAAATTTGTAATATCTATACCTTTTGTATTTGTATTTTCTATTTGTGTTTTCTATTTTTATTTTCTATTTGTATTTGCTATTTGTATTTTGTATTTTCTATTTTCAATTTCTATTTTCAATTTCTACTTTCAATTTGTACTTTCAGTTTCTATTTACAATTTTTATTTTCAATTTCTATTTCTATTTCCAATTTCTATTTTCAATTTCTATTTTCAGTTTCTATTTACAATTTTTATTTTCAATTTCTATTTCTATTTCCAATTTCTATTTTCAATTTCTATTTTCAATTTCTATTTTCAATTTCTATTTTCAATTTACATTTTCAATTTCTATTTTCAATTTCTATTATCAATTTCCATTTTGTATCTGTATTTTCTACTTTTATTTCTATTTTGTATTTTTATTTTTTGATTATATTTTTTGATTCTATTTTTCTTTTTTGTGTTCAGGTATGAATGTTCGGCAATTAATGAACATGGACGGGCGACTGGACAGGCTTTTCTGAAGATTCGAAATGCAGAAACGAGTAATGCGATAGTTTTGCGAGCTTTTGAAGAAGCTAGGGATGAAATCGATCGGGCAATTAATAACACCCTGGAGTCTCTTTTCGGCGGCTCGGGAGATTCAAAGCATCACAAGGATCTCTTCCGGATGTCTCGATTCCCATCTGCTCAAGCAAGAGTAGCAGCACGACCTGCGGAATTATTTGAGAGGACACTTCAGAACATTCGTCGTCTTGTAAAAGCTGGAACCCCTGCCAATGTCACCGATCAATTCGTCTACGATGAAATCCTCACTCGAGAACAGGTTGAAAAATCGTCTCTATAATTTATAAAAATTTTTACAATATTTCTTCAGGGTTTCTACAAATATTTCTTTAGAAAATTCCATGAGTTTAATTTAAGCAAATCAAAATATTTTAAAGTATTTTGAAGTATTTTGAAGAATTTTGAAGAATTTTAAAGTAGTTCAAAGTATTTTGTAGCGTTTTTAAAAACTTTGAACTATTTTGAAGTATCTTTAAACATTTTGAAGTCTTTTTAAGTATTTTAAAGTATTTTGAAGTATTTTGAAGAATTTTAAAGTAGTTCTAAGTATTTTGTAGCGTTTTAAAAACTTTGAGCTATTTTGAAGTATCTTTAAACATTTTGAAATCTTTTTAAGTATTTTAAAGTATTTTGAAGTATTTTGAAGCATTTTGAAGTATTTTGAAGTATTTTGAAGAATTTTAAAGTAGTTCTAAGTATTTTGTAGCGTTTTTAAAAAACTTTGAACTATTTTGAAGTATCTTTAAACATTTTGAAGTCTTTTTAAGTCTTTTTAAGTATTTTAAAGTATTTTGAAGTATTATAAAGTATTTTTAAACATTTTGAACTATTTTGAAGGATCTTTAAACATTTTAAAGTATTTTTAAGTACTTTATATGTTCTTTAATATAAAGGATTTTGAAGTGTTTTAAAGTTATTTTGAGTACATTTAAATATTTTGTAGTGTTTTCAAGTATTTTTAAATAATTTGAGGTATTTTAAATATTTTAGAGTATTGGGGAATATTTGGAAATATTTTTAAGTAAATTTAAGCATATCAAAATATTTTAAAGTATTTTGAAGTATTTTTAAGTATTTTAAAGTATTTTGAAGAATTTTAAAGTAGTTTTAAATATTTTGAAGTACATTTAAATATTTTAAAGTATTTTAAAGTATTTCGAAGAATTTTAAAGTAGTTTTAAATATTTTGAAGTATATTTAAATATTTTAAAGTATTTTAGAGTAATATAAAGAATTTTAAATTATTTTAAAGTAATTTTAAGTATATTTAAATATTTTGTAAAGTTTTTAAGGGTTTTAAATATTTTTAAGTATTTTTAAGTAGTTTGAAATCTTTTAAAGTAGTTTCAAGTATTTCGTAGCGTTTTAAATTATTTTTAAATATTTTTAAATATTTTTAAATGTTTTGAAGTATTTCTAAATAATCACTTGAAGTATTTACTTTTAAAGTATTTTAAATACTTTTATAATATTTTACAAAAATAATATTTTAAAATCTTCAAATACTTTATTTAATATTTAGTACTTAAATTACTAATATTTTTCAATACTTTAAACTATTTTGGAGTCTTTTAGAGTATTTGAAAGTAATATAAAGGATTTCGAACTATTTTAAAGTTCTTTTACGTTATTTTAAGTATACTTAACTATTTGACAGTCTTTTGAAGTGTTTTTAAAATATTTTAAAGTATTTTGAAATATTTTGAGGTATTGGAAATATTTGAAGATATTTTAAAGTAATTTTAAGTGTTTTTAAATATTTTAAAATATTTTGAAGCTTTTTCTGTAACAAAAGCATATTATTCGTTTTGTTAAAACTTAACAAACATGATAAACATGATAAAATAAAATAAATTTCCATGGTATAAATGAAAATTCCATGAGAAATAATGAAATTCCATGAGAATTCCAGAGTTTCCATGTTTTTTAGAATTGTAGAAACCCTTTTCTTCTCTAGTTTAGCAAATTGGTTTCATCATGCAATATTCGTCATAAAATATTCATCATTCAATATTCATAATTAAATATCAATCATTAAATTCGTTTTGTAAATTCTTTCAAAAGTTCATCATCATCAAATTCTTTTAATGGAGTGATCTGTAAATTCTACTAGCTTTATTTCTATTCTTTGCTTTTCTATTTTGTTTCTATTCTTGTTTTTCCATTCGTTTTATCTATTCTTATTTTTCTATTCTTTTTCTTTATTCTTTTTCTTTATTCTTTTTCTTTATTCTTTTTCTCTATTCTTTTTCTCTATTCTTTCTCTCTATTCTTTTTCTCTATTCTTTCTCTCTATTCTTCTTCTCTATTCTTCTTCTCTATTCTTTTTCTCTATTCTTCTTCTCTACTCTTTTCCTCCATTCATTTTCCCTATTCTTTCTTGTCTATTCTTTTCCTTCCTCACCAGAAAGCATCATTTTCTACCATTTTTCTCTCCACTTTTCGCAGATAACAGAAATCGAGAGGCTCTCCGGTTGCACAGGACACAGAAGAAAAGACGAATGCAACAATCTCTGTTTCCACAAGCGCTACCGAACCATTGACGGAAGATGCAACAATTTCAAAAACCCGACCTGGGGCTCGTCCTACAGCGGCTTTCGAAGAATCCTAAACCCAATTTACGAGAACGGTTTCTCAACTCCAGTTGGTTGGGACAAAACACGTCTTTATTTCGGCTTTCCAAAACCAGCAGCTCGACTAGTTTCGACCTCCCTGATCTCCACGCACAATATTACGTCCGACGATCGAATAACACACATGGTGATGCAATGGGGACAGTTCCTGGACCACGATCTCGATCACGCTCTGCCCGCAGTTTCGAGCGAAACCTGGGACGGAATCAATTGCAAAAAATCCTGCGAAAACGCTCCACCTTGCTTTCCCATGGAAGTTCCTCCAGGAGATCCTCGGGTGACGAACAGAAGGTGCATCGACTTTTTTAGGACCAGTGCAGTCTGCGGATCCGGGGAAACGAGTATTTTGTGGGGAAAACTGACTCCTAGGGAGCAGTTGAATCAGTTGACGAGTTATTTGGATGCTTCTCAAGTTTATGGCTATGACGATGATGTTGCTAGGGATCTGAGAGATTTTTCCAGTGATCGTGGATTGTTGAGGGAAGGTCCTGTTTTTCCGAAGAAGAAGGCTCTTCTTCCGTATGCTGCAGGTCAGTTTGTTGATTGTCGACGAAATCCTCAAGAGAGCTCGATCAACTGCTTCCTGACTGGGGATTTTAGAGCCAATGAACAGGTCGGTCTTTTGGCTATGCACACTATTTGGATGCGGGAACACAATCGAATTGCTCGAAGACTCTACGAGATCAATCCCCACTGGAGAGGCGAGAAACTTTACCAAGAAGCGAGAAAAATCGTCGGAGCCGAAATGCAACATATTACGTTCAATAACTGGATTCCAATAGTCCTTGGAGCTAAAACGGAGGAATTATTAGGTAATGAAAATCAGGACAGAAGGAATCATTTTTTTATGTGTGAAATGATGTTTAGTTTTATCTTTTTGGTATTTGGAATTTAAATAGAAAAATCTGAATAACGATCACAGTCGATTTTTCGATTAATTTTAGATGCAAAAGGGGATTTTCAATTTTAGAAAAGAGGATTTTCAATTTTAAAAAAGAGGCTTTTTTCAAAGAGGGGATTTTCTTCCATAAAAGGGGGACTTTGGAAAGAAAAAAAAAGATAACATTGTAATATTTGAAAACTTAAAGAACGTTAGTTAATTATTTTTAATATTAAAACTATTTTAAGTATTTTGAAGTAATTTTAAATATTTTGAAGTATTTTGAAGTATTTTGAAGTATTCTAAAGTATTTCAAATACTTTTAAAACATTTTAAAAAATTATAATATCATAAATCTCTTTATATTTTATTTAATACTTAAAATACTAATATTTTTAAATACTTTGTAATATTTTGAAGTATCTTTAAATATTTTGAAGTATTCCAAAGTAACTTTAAGAATATTCAAATATGAAGTATTTTTTAATATTTTTAAATGTGTATAAGTGTTTTTAAATATTTTCAAATCTTTTAAAGTAATAAAAAGGATCTTGAAGTATTTTAAAGTAATTTTAAGTATATTTAAAAATAGGTATTATGAAGTATTTTTTAATGTTTTTAAATCTCTTTGAGTGTTTTTAAATATTTCAAAGTATTGGGGAGTATTTAAGAATATTTTAAAGAATTTGAAGAACATCTGACGTATTTTAAAGTACTATAGAGTGTTTTTGAATATTTTGAAGTAATTTTAAATATTTGTAAGTAGTCTGAAGTATTTTCAAGTAGTTTTAAGTATTTTGGAATATTTCAAAGTAATTTTAAGTATTTTGAAATATTTTGAAATAATTTTAAGTATTTTGAAATATTTTGAAGTAGTCTTAAGTACTTTAAATTAGTTTCAAATATTTTGAAATATCTTAACGACATTTTAAATGTTTTTACATATTTTGAAGTATTGAGGAGTATTTAAAAATATTTTTAATTATTTTAAAGTAATTAAAAGTAATTTTAAATATTTTGAAGAATATCTGAAGTATTTTACAGTAATTTTAAGTATTTCTTAATATCTAGAAGTAATTTTAAATATTTTGAAGTCTTCTGAAGTATTTTAAGTATAGTTTTAAGTATTTTAGAATATTTTAAAGTTATTTTAAGTATTTTAAAATATTTTGAATTTTTGGAAAGTATTTGGAAATATTTTAAAGTAATTTTAAGTATTTATAAATATTTTGAAGTACTTTAAAGTACTCTGAAGTATTTTTAAATATTTTGAAGTATTTTAAAGCACTTAAAAGTATTTAAAATACTTTTAAAATATTTCGAAATCTCTTAATACCTTATTTAATACTTAAAATACTAATACTTTTGTAAAATGTGAACTATTTTGATGTATCTTTAAATATTTTGAAGTCTTTTAAAGGAATATAAAATATTTTGAAGTATTTTACAGTCATTTTATGTATTTTTGAATATTTAGAAGTAATTTTAAATATTTTGAATTAGTCTTAAGTATTTTAAAGCAATTTTAAGTATTTTAGAATATTTTAACGTAATTTTAAGTATTTTTAGATATTTTGTAGTATTCTTAAATATTTTGAATTATTGGAAAGTATATGGAAATATTTTAAAGTAATTTTAAGTATTTATAAATACTTTGAAGTACTTTAAAGTACTCTGAAGTATTTTGAAATATTTTGAAGTATTTTAAAGTACTCAAAAGTATTTAAAATACTTTTAAAATATTTTGAAATCTCTTAATACCTTATTTAATACTTAAAATACTAATTTTTTTAAAGAATTTTAACTATTTTGATGTATCTTTATATATTTTGAAGCCTTTTATAGTAATATAAAATATTTTGAAGTATTTTAAAGTATTTTTAAGATTTTTGAATATTTTGAAGTAATTTTAAATAATTTGAAGTAATCTGAAGTATTTTAAAGTAATTTGAAGTATTTTTAAATATTTTGTAGTATTTTAAAATATTTTGAATTGTTGAGAAGTATTTGGAAATATTTTATTTTATTTTAAGTGTTTATAAATATTTTGAAGTACTTTAAAGTACTCTGAAGTATTTATAAATATTTTGAAGTATTTTAAAGTAGTCTAAAGTATTGTAAAGTATTTTTAAATATTTGCAGTATTTTTGAATATTTGAAGTATTTTTGAATAGTTGAAGTTTTTTTAAATAGTCTGAAGTATTATGTTGAAAAATTATTAAAAAAGAAACTTATTGAAAATTAGTGGAGAAATACTAGATTTTAGGTCTTTTAGGGAATTTTCTTTAAAGAAAGAGGGAAAAAAGGTGATTAGATAAAAAAAGAGGACGAACTGTGATCCCTGAAACAATGTAAAAAATAATTACTTACAGAAATAATGAATCCATTACATACATAAATAATGAATCCATTATTTACATAAATAATGAATCCATTATTTACATAAATAATGAATTCTTTACTTACATAAATAATGAATCCATTACTTACAAAATTAATAATTAATATTTCTAGGTCCTTACGGTGGATACGATTCGAATCTAGATGCCTCAATCTCCAACGTTTTTGCGACAGCAGCTCTTCGTTTCGGTCACTCGTTGATTCAACCTCGACTCGAGAGATTGGACCAAAACTTTTCGTCAATTGCCCAGGGTCCTTTGGATCTCAGGGATGCTTTCTTCTCCCCCTGGCGATTGGTGGAAGAAGGCGGCGTGGATCCTCTTCTAAGAGGCATGTTCGCAACCGCAGCGAAGCTCAAATTACCCGAGCAGAATCTCAACATCGAACTGACTGAACAACTCTTCAAAACTGCTCACGCGGTGGCTCTCGATCTCGCGGCCATGAACATTCAACGATCTAGAGATCACGCCATTCCCGGCTACCTGGAATGGAGAAAATACTGTAATTTATCTGATGCTCAAAGCTTTGATGACCTGAGGAGTGAAATTAGCAATGATCGAGTTCGAAGAAAACTCAAGGAGCTTTATGGTCATCCTGGGAATGTGGATGTTTGGGTGGGAGGAATTTTGGAAGATCAGCTGCCGGATGCAAAGGTTGGACCACTCTTCAAGTGTCTTTTGGCTGAACAGTTTCGAAGAATGAGAGACGCTGATCGATTTTGGTACGAGAGTCCTTCGGTGCTTAAACAGGAGCAGTTGGAGCAGATCAGAGGCACGAATCTTGCGAGAATAATGTGTGATAATGGAGATAACATCACGAGGATTCAGAGGAATGTTTTTCTCCTGCCGGGCGAAGATAATCCTTTGATTTCTTGCGATGAGTTGCCTTCCATGGATTTGAAAATGTGGAATGAATGCTGCGAGGATTGCCAAGAACAGACGAATAGTGTTTCTAGATTTACAAGAAGTACGACTATACGATACTCGGATCCGAAAAGCGTGGTTGAGAAATTTGGCTCATCGGAGGATTTAAATCAGGATGAGAAGATTGAGATTATTCATCACTTGCTGGCAGAAACTGGAGAGAAGAATGAAGAGTTGAAGAAGCTGACGAATGAGGTGACGGATAAGATGGCGGAAATTAAGTCCTTGCTTCGGGACCTGCAGGATTCTTAAAATATAAGATTATTTCTCTACGTCTTAGAAAGATTTTTTGTTTCTTCGATTGTACCAGAAGCATTTAACTGTACCATTGTGCCATTAAATACATTTTTTTATTTTAATAAATGTAATTTAGTTTAAAAGTCGATGTAATCAATTTCCTTCAAACTTTATTACATTCTAAAAAAATAAATAAATAAAAACGTGCGATTTCTTTTAGTAAACAAACTTTTTAACAATTTCTGAAGAGCGCGCTAGCAACGTTGATTATTACTCTCAATTTTCCAGTGTCTGAAAACTAAGTAATTAGAAACAGAAAGTAAATTTTGATCCATAGAATATTTGTTTCTAAAGATTTATTGATAAATACTATAAATTAGAAAAAAAACTGCGTTCATAAATACAGAATTAATTAATTTAGAGATTATTCTAAAATTTAAACTACTCAACAGTACGAAAGTACTGAAGAAAGTGACAGAAGAAAGTACGTTGATGGAAAAATTAAAAACCTATAAATTTTGTGTGTTGTCCACGAGCTATGATTGCACCTCCTTCTTTTTTTAAAAGTTCAACTTCAAGGAAAGCTAGTGTTTTTCCAGTTCTTATCGTCTTGGCGTCTATTATTATGTTATCTCCAGGAAAAGCTGCTTTCATGAACCTTTAATGAAACAAAAATATTAAAAGTTTGTCCACTTAGAAAATCAAATTAATTTTTTGTACAAAAAAATTTTTTACAAAATGTAATTACACATCTCAAGAATTTCTAAAAAAAAAACCATATGCATTTACAAATTTTAGTGTGATAACTACACCAACTTTCATTAAAATCGGCAACAGTGTTTTCAAGATTTGGTGACAGGAAAAAAATTGCAAAGTGCAAGTGATGGGCAAGAGTAAAAAAATACTTACGCAACGTTTAAATTTACAGAAACTCCAGGGCTTCCAGAATCTTTAGACATTAAAGCGTACGTCGATATACAATCAATTAAAGTAGAAGTAAAACCTCCGTGAAGGGATCCACCTAAATTTAAATGTTCTTCTTCAACGGTAAATTCTGCTTTACAATTTCCATCTGCCGCTGAGATCAATTTGACCTAAAATTCAATTGAATAATTGTCATATTCGGCATTTAGTAAACACACAAAATACTCAATTCAAGATACTCACATTTTTTAAACATCTTCCAAAAGTGTTTGAATTCCTAGTTCTATCAAAAACAATTTTGACAAATTCAGATATTGCTGGAGCGCTCATTTTAGAGTTTTTAATCAATTAAAAACTGAAATACACAAGTCTTTTAAACAAGTTAGTGAGGTTTTACTTTTCTCGGTAATATATTGAAATAATAGAGTAATTATTCATGAAAATCACACGAGGAATATTTCAAACTGTTTTAAATTTCAAATGTAACTGAATTGAATTTTAATTTCTGAATTATCAAGTTAAACCACGTTTGAGGAGCAAACAAGTACGTCCTGGGGTTTTTTTTAACTAAAAGCTTACCTTGACTATTTTCTGTAAATGAGTAACGTTATTGGCAATATTATCAACTGTTATCAACTGTTATATAAAAGAAAATAATTATTCAAACGATTAAATACCGCAAGTTCTTTGAGGTTAAGTGTCAAGATTTGTTTATATTTGACGCCATTTTGAATTTTAGCACGTGTTTTATCACGTGACTTAGCAGACGACAAGAATGGATTTAAACAAAAAGCGGCTGCTTTTGCGTGAATAGTAATTTTCGAGTAATAATTATTCAATTTTATTGTAAAAAAGTGTGAAATTCGTCAGATAATATATTTTTCAACGACCCTGAGATATTGTAAGTAAACGCTGATATCTATTGAACACAAAGCTGTGTATTTTTTATCGAATTTTTCAAAATGACCGTTGAACATGTGGCACGTATATTTCTAATCTCGAAGTTAATTTTTAATTACTGGTAAACAGCAGTGAAAGGGAAATAAACTGTCTAAATTGCTTTTACGTACTTTTAATGAAGATACAGTTATAGAAAAACCTTTGAAAATTCTAACCAAATACATAAATTACAAAAGAGGTTATTTTACATCGTGGTGTCTAAAATCCTTTGTCTTGCACGAGGACTTGTAAAAAATAGTGAAAAAATCCTTTGACTCTTAAAAAATCCTTTGAAATCGTTAAGTTTCGTTCGTAAATTATTGAGTATTAATTAGAAAATTATAGTATACAAATGACTATAGGACAAGAAAACAAACATTAAGTTAAATAACAATTCGATCAATTGAAGAGAAAAGGAAAAGCGTTGAAGCGTTTAGATTCGAATGTTTCAACTTTTTCCTTTGCTTTTAAACCGATCGTTTTAGTAAAAAGGTATGTACTTATTAAAAACCACTTTTATTTGTATAAAAATATTTTTTATTCATTCCCAATATTTTTTAATTTATTGTCTTTATAGAAATTTTATTATCACCGTTTAAACCTTATTGTAAATTTATTCTTGAGTTTCCCTAACCAATTTATTGAATATAATTTCGTTAATCTTCTCTGTAACCTTTTAATGGAAGACCATGATTATTTAGAAGATGAGATTCTTTGTCTTTTAGAATTTTTGGCCCTTTTCCAACCCGTGTGTGTATCGTGTATTTAAATCGTCCAGGAGGTTGTTGATCGACATCTATTTTCTTTCGGAGATCCTGCAAATTATTTTTCAATATTTTAACAATTATCTTATCTTTACTATTACCTACAAATAATTCGCACATGTTTTAAAAAGTATTTACATGCTTTAAAAATTATTCGCAAGTAGTTTATAAATTCGCAAATGTTTTACAAATTCGCAAATGTATAATATAAATTTCAACACGAAAATCCTCTTTGTTTTAGAAAATCATCTTAGAGAAATACTACTTGGATAAATAAAACAAATTTACATCTGAAAGCTTCACTGCTGGGATTGGAATTCCTTTTTTATATTCGATCACTGCATCTGTTGGAGGTGGGAAGAAAAAATCCAAAACTGCGCTAAATTCAGGAACATCTTTTTCCAGAAGATACAAAGTCGGATTTGGACCAGCATCAAAAGTGTAAGCTACCTAAAATAATTAATAAAAAAAATATATTTTCCATTTACTCGAAATTTAATTTTCTTTATAAAAAGAATATATAATTATATTCGAAAATATAATTTATGTACAATTTATCATGCTTAATTTTAAAAAACATATTTCTAATCTTTCTAATCTTTCATTACAGAAATTGAACAGAAAAAACTCTACCCTGGTTTCGTTGACAGCAGAATTATAAGCGTGAACCAATTCCACAGCGAGTTGAGAAATATCATTCATATACGCACAAGGTGGATACGTATCTCGACAAACTGCATGAAATTGATTTGAGTCTTTCATAGTTAATTCCGCAAATTCTTGGAAATTTTTCTCTATAATTGCTTTCTCCATTTTATTCGCTACTTTTGGCACAATGTGTTCTGCTCTGAATTTTAGAAATTCAGAAGTCTCCACACCTCTTTTCATTCCTTCTGCACTTGAGACCTTCTTCCTCTCATCTTTTACCTGCCAAAAGAGTTTTTTTTAAAAAGAAAGCACAATGGAAACGTTTTTGGAAAAATAATTTTTGGAAAGATAATTTTTGGAATATTCAAGGTCTTTTTAAAAAAATGTAAATATTCGGCACTTACGACCAAAATTAAAATTCTCATTTCTGGCCAGTGGTCAGCAGATACGATTTGTTTTGCTACGCTGTCGCTTCCTTTTGGATCAGATCCCATGTGCCATCTCACAAATCCTCCCATTGTGCTTCGACAGGCAGATCCTGATCCTGCTCGTGCAACCGCACTGATATCCCCCTGAAAAATGAAAATGTTTTTCAATTGCTCCTTTTCATCGTATTTTGAATTCTACTTTTACTATTCGTAATATACGAGTTTATTATTCTTATTCTACTTTTCATCTCTTTTTTTTTTATTCTCATTATACTTTTTATTATTCCTATTCGAATTTTCTATTCCTAAACATTTAAATTGTCAACTATTTTTCGATTTACAGATCCAGGTTTTTAATCAACGAACCTCTACTTTGTACAATTTGGCCAAAGCTGTTGCAAAACAAGCATAACCAGCGGCACTCGAAGCTAGACCAGCAGCGGTGGGAAAATTATTTTCCGAACAAATGTGGAGTTTCCATTGTAGGACTTCATTTTTTACTTGGGCTCTTTTCTTCACTGTAAAACAAATTTCAGTATAAACGAAAAAATACGAAACGAAAGAGCGAAGAGAACGAACGAAGAACCAAAAAGGCTCAAGAGTTGATTTTATAAATTCTGGTAAAGAGATTTAATGTATTTTTCAAATTACTCACTCTCTTGTAGACAATTTTGCAGCCGTTTGTTGATACATTCTTCCCTAAAACATTTTTTTTTAATTTTCTCATCGGATTTTCAAGTACATTAAAATTATACTTTAATAATGAGCAATGAAAATAGAAAACTTTGATTTCAAGAACTTGACTACTTGTATTTTTATTTTATTATTTTAAGTATTTTTTATTTTGTTTTATTTTACTTTTTGATTCATTTGCTTTTTCATTAATTTACTTTTTTGATTAATTTACATTTTGTTCCATTAACTTTTTTGTTTCATTTATTGTTATTCATTTACTTTTCTAATTTATAATTTTGCTTGCCTTCTTGCTTTATTATATTTTTGCCAATAGTCTTTGATAAATAATTTTCCCGAAAACTTACTTGCCGTTTAGCCAAATTTGATCCTTTTTAAAATCAGGACTCGCCATTATTGTCGTTTTTGCACATAGCTTAAAAACGTAAAATAAAGTTACAAAATTGGTTACAAAATTAAATTTTTGATTCTAATTTAAAATCTATTTTTTTAAAATATTTTTCTTTTTTTAAAAATTATTTTACTATTGTAAATCTCTTTATTATTCTTTTTTCAATCTGGTAAATCTTTAAAATGATAAAAAATACCTGATCCGTATCTAATGTTGCGCTTATTGAGTCATTTATTGGCAGAATTAAATTCTCGTCTCGTTTGCCCCCTATTTAAAAATATTGAGGAAAGTTAGATTTTTTATTTAAGGATAAAAAAAAGTTAGAATATACGTATTTACTGAAAATCGAGTTTTTATCAAAATATGCAAAAGTATTCTAATTTAGAAACAAATTACCATAACGTACGCTTTAGATAAAAAATCATCATATTGAAAATTATTATTATAAAATTGAAAATAAAAATTGAAAATATAAAGTTGATAATAATAATTATTATAAAACTATAGAAAATACAAAATTGAAAATATAAAATTGAAAATAAAAATTGAGAATATAAAATTGATAACTATTATAAAATCAAAAATAAAAATTGAAAATATAAAATTGAAAATAAAAATTGAAAATATAAAATTGAAAATAAAATTGAAAATACAAAATATAAAATACAAAATTGAAAATATAAAATCAAAAATGATTATGAAATTAAAAATTATTATAAAATTATAAATAACATAAAAGATAATAAATTTACATAAAATTAAATCGTACTTACAATATTTAATAACAGCTATATTTACAGGCGCAATGCAGGTTACGGTGTTCATTTTCAACGTGTTTTCTTTACTGCTCATGTGAATTGGTATACTAATAAGAATGTGATGTTAACGGCAGCAGGAATCTTTTCACTTTTCACCTAATTTCTCTTTTATGAAACATTCATTTTCATTCTAGTGTCATCATCTAGAAGTTGCAAGTTGAAGCAATTTTTTCATAATTTTTTATAAGCGTTATCTCTTGTCATTGCTCTGTCATTGGAAATTGTAAAAAATGTAATTTTTATTTTAAAAAATCAATCTAAACTGAATGTATTTTGCCCGCTGCCGGCTTTGGCACTGTGCCCGTCCGATGCCGATGAACAAGGATTGTTAAAGAGACTGGTTTCCTTATCCACAAACTCTAGAGATCTGACGTCAGAATATTCAAATTGGAAAATTCAGGGCTGCATCTCGCGGATATATTTTATACACTTGATTCAAATCTTCAGCCATTTTTTTACCTACATTCTTTTTTTAAAACAGAAAAAAACAAATTTAAAACAAATTTGCTTCCTCTATGAGGAAGCAAAATGGCAAATGGAAAAGTATTTCGATAATTGCAAAAATTATGAGAATAAGCAAAATAAACAGAATTATAAGAATCTTTGTAATATTAAGTCAATATTTGAAATTTATTGGAAATAACGAAAAATTTACAATGTTTCAAGTTTTTTTAAACAATTTTATTAATATTGATTTTTAGTTTTACAAAGTATTTTTGAGGAATAAAAAAATTGTACAAAGTTTTTTTACTAGGTTCATAGTTACTAGATAAATAATACAAATATAAGGAAACAATTTAATATTAATTTAATCTACATATTTAATTAATCTAATCTACATATTTAATTTATTTAATTTATATATTTAATTAATTTAATCTAATAATTGAATTTGCAGAAAAACGGTACGTGCGTCCCTGGAGAGCAGATGGCACTGAATCTTTAGAAATAAAGAAGAATCGTTTTTTTATAGACCTTGGTCTAAAACGATAGCATTCCAAATCCATCATTCACGCTGAAACGGAGTATTCTAATTTTCTAAACAATTTGTAAGTAAATTCTACAAATGAGCATAAAATTTTTTGAATATTTCCCAGAAAAGAAAGATTTTGGTCCTGAAAACTGGTGCCATCTGACGACTATTCGGAACATGGCGCAAAATTTAAATAATTTCAATTGCAAAATTATTTATTTAAACTCTGTTAATGTCATCGAAGTCACAGAGAAACTCCTTTCAATGAGTTTACTTCATGGGCTTTAAAAAATTCTTTAAATTTACGTTAACATTTTTAAACTACTTTGAATTTAGAGACGATTTTAAAAATAAAACAAAAGGTAAAAGAAAACTAAATATAGAAATAAATGAAGAGTAATAAATAGGAATGAAAATAAAAGAAATAATTATTATTTAGTAATAAAAAATATATAATAAAAATAAAAGCAATGTGATAAAAGCAATCTGTAACAAAAACAATCTGTAACAAAAGCAGTCTGTAACAAAAGCAGTCTGTAACAAAAGCAATATAATAAAAATAATATAAGAATACAAAATAAACAAACAAACAAAAATAAGTAAAAGTAGAAAGAAGTACAAATAAATTAAAACTTTATTAATTTTCGTTTTGTATTTTAGTAGATTTTAATTACGCTTTTTATAAATTTCAATAGAAAATGTATCAAAGTATTTAAAAAATCCATAATATCAAAACGAAATAAGATCCAATTATTTTCACATTACGGAAGTGAATTTAAATTTTAAAATAAATGTAAAGTTGCTCTTAAAACTGTTGTTACAAAAATATCTATGATCTTTCTTTTTGGTAAATCAGAATCACAAACGTATTTTCAAGGACTTTAAAGCTAATATAAATAAATCAGAAAAAAGCATTAGATCACAAATGTAGAAAATGAAAAATGTAGGAATATAAAAACCTTTCAGAAATGTGAAACTTATTTGGAGCAAAACAAATATCGAACAGTAGACAAGTTAACAAACAAATATAAAAGTTAAATTTTACAAGATTTTCTGATTAATTTAATTTGCTAATTTTCATCACGTGGAGATAATTACAATCTTTAGTCACTTTTTTTGTTGTCTACAAAAAGTGTAAAAATTCAAAACTACTGCAAACTATAAAAATAGAAAATAGAAAAAAATAAATATTTCTGATAAAGTCGAAAATCAAAACGGGCTCAAAAAAGTTGTCAAAATTCTCCTTTTATTTTAATAGTTACACAGTTTTTGAAATAATTTATAGAATTTGTATTAATTAAAAATAATAATAATAATATAATAATAGCTATAAGATTTAGTTAAAGGGCATAGTCTCGTTCGTAAATAAATAATAAATAATAAATAATAACAAATAATAATAACAAATAATAAATTATAATCAAAAAATAATAAAAAGGGAAAAGCATTATTGAATTTTTTTTTTAATTTATTAGTTTATTATGATTTAATAACAATAATCGACATTTAAAAATATAATGGTAATAATTTAGAGTAGTCATAATTAACAATTATAATTAATTATAGCAATAATTATGGCTCCATAGAAAAACTTAACAGCAATAATCTACATTAAATATGAAATTTAAAATATTGGAATTAAATATGAAATTTAAAATACGGGAATAAAATATAAAATTCAAAAAATGTAACTAAAAATACAGAACTTAAGTATTGTATTTAAAAAATCGAATTGAAAATGCAGGACTTGAATATATGATTGAAAATCTAGAATTAAGTAAATGGAAACTTAGGGTTAAAATACGGAATCAGTAAATATAATAAAAATACTAGTACATAATAAAACTCGTAACAAAAAATAGTAAATTATCAAAAAAATAGTAAATAATTAAAAAATAGTAAATAATAAAGAAAATAGTAAATAATCAAAAAATAATAAATAATCAAAAAAAATAGTAAATAATCAAGAAAATAGTAAATAATCAAAATAACAGCAACTAATAAAAATACGGAATCTAAATAAATTCTTAATAATACGAGAATAAAATTTAAAAGAACATAATAATAAAGAAAATAGTAAATAATCAAAACAGCAACTAATAAAAATACGGAATCTAAATAAATTCTTAACAATACGAGAATAAAATTTAAAAGAACATAATAATAAAGAAAATAGTAAATAATAAAAAAAAGTAGTAAATAATAAAGAAAATAGTATAAATAATATAGAAAATAGTAAATAATAAAGAAAATAGTATAAATAATAAAGAAAATAATAAATAATAAAGAAAATAGTAAACAATAAAAAAATACTAAACAATCAAAATAACAGTAAATAATCAAAATAATACTAAACAATCAAAATAACAATAAATAATACAAAAAACAGCACCTAATAAAAATACGAAATCTAAATAAATTCTTAACAATACAAGAATATAATCTAAAACATCGGATTTAAATCCCCACACGAATGTTTCAATCCCCATTTTAAAAATAAAAATAAAACCCGATTAAAACCAAGTAAAATCACGTTCGAAAAAGATTGATAAAGTTGTTTCTTGCGATTCGATCATGACAGACAAGCTTGCGTCCCATCCTAATAAATTCATGCTAAAAACGAGTCCCAGGCCGAAACTCGGTTACTGTTTGTCTTGAAAGAATCGACAAACGGGGTAGTAATATAATACTATACAATACAATGCGAAATTGTAGCCAGGTGTCTTTACACACTGTCTTGCAACCCCCTTTTCTGCCTATACCTTCCAAGCTTATAGCTTCACCCTGATAAATCTTTCAGTCGCTACCTAGCTTTATTAACGTAAGCTTTTTACTCTTGTCCAGGTTGTGCTATTCACCCTCCAGTGTACGTCGTCCTCGTCGCCGTCATCGTCGTCTTTTTCCAGCCAAGTGAATCGAACCAATTCACCCTCGTCCGAGCCCATCGAAGCCACTCAGACCAAGCGAGACACTAGACCTGACGTCAGGCCTGTCTCCCTCTCCTTGGCGTCTCTCAAGAAGATCGAGCCGAGCAACCTCCAGAGTCTTGGCAAGGCTGTAGATCCGTCTATAGCTGTTCGCGGATCCCCGACGAGTTTTCAGTGCGTGCGATGTGCCGATCACGCTCTCGCGAGGCTTCTTTTCCACACTTTTCGTGAGTGACCTCAACACGTGTTCACGTCAATAAAACAAAGACAGTCATGCCTCTCCCGTGACAATATCCAGCTTATAATGTGCTCTCACCTTTCAGGAATTCAAATGAGTCGTGACGCAGCAGCCGACAGGAGCCAACGCTAAACTCCAATCTGCCTTTCATTCGAGAACCATGCTTTTCAGTCCCTCTCTTCGTACACCACAAACCAAACTAGCATCCCCTTAGAAGCTCCCGTTTCAACGTTTTTCTCTTCCCAATGTTTTCTTTTCAATAAAAGCAAGCAGGAGTCAGGAAAATCCAACAATTTTTGACGAACAGGAATTGACAATAGTCCGGAAAAGGCGAACGTTCGGGAAATTCGAGACAGAAAAATTGGGCAAAGGTTGAAGAATTGGAAAATTGGAGAAACGGTCGAAAATTGGTGAAACGTTGGAAAATTGAAGAAACGGTAGAAAATTGAAGAAACGGTAGAAAATTGAAGGAACGTTAGAAAATTGGTGAAACGTTAGAAAAATTGGACGTTAGAAAAATTGTACGTTAGAAAATTGGAGCAAGAGGACAGGAAAATTGACTGGTAAGTCAGAAAAATTTGTCAAGGAGCCAGGAAAATGTGTCAAAGTGTCAGGGGAATTTATCAAGAAGTTGCAGGAAAATTGGAAAAGGATTTTTGAAAAGTTGATAAAGAGTTGAAAAGATTAAAAGAAAGGGTAGGAAATAGGGTATAAATAAATTTATCGACATTTGAAGAGGGTTGAGAACATATTTTAAACTTTAAATAACTGTGGAACTAGCTTTGAATAAGTTAGGAAAAGTAGATCAAGCTCTGTGAACAAGTCGGGAAGGTTTTTTCAAGCTTTGAACAAAGGTGGAAATTACCGGAGTTCGAAAAATAAAAAAGCTTTAAAGATTCAAAACAAATCTCCAGAGATTCAAAACAAAGCTTCAAAGATTCAAAACAAAGCTTTAAAGATTCAAAACAAATCTTCAGAGATTCAGAACAAAGCTTCAAAGATTCAAAACAAATCTTTAAAGATTAAAAACAAATCTTCAAAGATTAAAAAAAGAATCTTCAAAAATTCAAAATAAATCTTCAAAGATTTAAAACAAATCTTCAAAGATTCAAAACAAATCTTCGAAGATTAAAAAAAGAATCTTCAAAAATTCAAAACAAATCTTGAAAGATTAAAAAAAGAACATCTTGAAAGAATAGAAAAGTAAAATCTTTAAAGCTGCAGAAAATAATATCTTTAAAGCTACAAAAAATACAATCTTCAAAGATTCAAAAAAGAACATCTTGAAAGAATAGAGAAGTAAAATCTTTAAAGCTGCAGAAAATAATATATTCAAAGCTACAAAAAATACAATCTTCAAAGATTCAAAAAAGAACATCTTGAAAGATTAAAAAAGTAAATCTTGAAAGATTCAAAAAAGAACATCTTGAAAGATTCAAAAAATAAATTCTTTAAAGATTCAAAAAATAACTTCTTGAAAGATATAAAAAATAAAATCATTAAAGATTCAAAAAAGAACATCTTGAAAGATTCAAAAAATAGAATCTTCAAAAATTCAAAAAAGACCATCTTGAAGGGATCCAAAAATAAAATGCTCATCTAGTTCCGAACAAATTCAATAAGTTAATGCTCATCTAATTTTGAGCAAATACATTAATTTACTGCTCAACTAATTTTGAAAAAATCCAATAATTTATTGCTCAAATAATTTTGATCAAATTTTAGTTATCTAATTCTGAGCATTAATTAATTGCTCAAATAATTTTGCTTAAATGCAATAACTTAATGCTCGTCTAATTCTGAGCGAATACAATAATATTTATTGCTTAGTTAATTTTTATCAAATGCAATAATTTAATGCTCATCTAATTCTAAAAATCAACCATTTTTTCAGATCGAAATATTAAGTCTTCGTCAAAGAGTGCACAGAGGAAAAATCCAGATCAGCCGAAGAATCTACATCGTCTGGTTCGCAAGAAGAATCTACATCCACAGGTGAACGAAAAAGTACTGCCAGTTTTTAAAAAGAAGAAAAGTAATTTTTGTATTTAAACAAGCAAGTTTTGTTTATTCTGCAAAAAAGTCTGCAAGAACAAATCAAGGACTCGCAATTTTCTACCGATTTTTAAAAAATCAAGTAGAAGTGAAAATTTAAAAATCTACAGAAAGAGTTGAAATTGAAGTAAAATTTTGAGGATTTATAGAAACCGTTCAAGAAGAAATTTCGAAGAGTTGGAGTAGAAGTGAAATTTTGAAGATTTACAGGAAGAATTCAAGTAGAAGCGAAATTTCGAAGATTTACAGGAAGAGTTGAAGTAGAAGCGAAATTTTTTGGATTTATAGAAAGCGTTCAAGCATAAATTTTGAAGATTGAAGTAGAAGTGAAATTTTGAAGATTTACAGGAAGCGTTGAAGCAGAAGTGAAATTTTGCGGATTTACAGGAACAGTTGAAGAAGTGAAATTTTGCAGATTTACAGGAAGAGTTGAAGAAGTGAAATTTTGCAGATTTACAGGAAGAGTTGAAGAAAAGAAATTTCGCGGATTTACAGGAAGAGTTGAAGAAGAGAAATTTCGCGGATTTATAGGAAGAATTGAGGAGGAGAATCGAGTTGTGTGGGTTTGTAGGAATTTAACGATTGAGGATTTGGAAGCAGTGTTGGAGGAGAATCGAAGAGGCGCGTTCGTCCTTCAGCCCTGGAGCATTGACCCGGCGGTCTGCAGGGAAAAGAAATAAAGACAATGGGCTTTAAACCTTTTGTGGTAAAGGTAGTGCGGAGTTTGAAGCCTGGCAAGTGAGCGTTGGGTGTCCTTCCGTGAGGTTAACGGCGACTCTGATAGGTGCAGCTTCCGTCCTGTCGGCGAAATCGACTTGGCTGAGCCCTCCTTGGATGGGGGCATTATCAACCGCTTCCAAGAAAAGAGAAGCCTGTCTTCTGGGCCTGTAATGGAGTGTCGGTGTTAGGTGCCTTGAATGTGTGCGTTTGTTGCTTCAGCAGCCGGCGTTGTCCGGTCGGATCCATGCTGCCTTCTTTAAGCTACATTCACATATCGAGTTCTAGGAGTTCCGAGGTGATACCACTTCCTTTTTTTACATTCTTTTCTCTCTATCTCCACCAACTTGCATCTTTCAACATCTCAGGAAAATTCTCCCCATTCCTTTCTTGTTTATCTCGTAGTCTTGTAGTTTTATTATTTTGTCTTTTTGTAATTATGCTGCTTTTTGTAATTGTGATTTTTGTAATTCAGCTTATTTTTTTTAATACGATACTTTTTGTAATTACGATACTTTTTTTTAATAATGTTGCTTTTTGTAATTACGATGCTTTTTTTAATAATGTTGCTTTTTGTAATTACGATGCTTTTTTTAATTGCGTTTCTTGTTTTTAATTTCGTTGCTTTTTTTAATTCCGTTGCTTTTTTTAATTCCGTTGCTTTTTTTGTTCGGTGCTCGTTTTTGTATTTACATATTGTTTTTTAGTTGTTAGTCATTACTTTCTTTATTATTGTTCTATTTGTGTATTTTCTTCTTTTTTTTAATTCAATGCTTATTTTTATATTTTTTTAATTGTTACTCGTTATTTTTTTTTTGTTTTTATTCGTTTGTTTTCTACATTACATATTTTTCATATTCATTTATTTTTTCATTATTCTATTTGGTTGTAAAAAAACCGAAAAAAACAATAATGAATTTTATTCATTATTGTTTTTTTCGGTTTTTTTTCACTATTTAGTATTAGTTACTATTATTATTTTTTTCTATTATTATTTTCTTCCAGTATTATTTTCTTCTCGTATTATTTTCTTCTAGTATTATTTTCTTGTATTATTTTCTTCTAGTATTTTCTTCATTATTATTCTATTTGTTTATTTTTTATCATTTTATTCATTACTAATTACTTTTCTATTATTTTCTTTGCGTTACTCATTATTTTCTTGATCATTGTTTTGTTTTTTACTCATTTTTAATCGTTACTTATCATTTATCATTTTCTTTGTTTATTTATTTTTTTATTATTCTATTCGGTTATTTCCTTCATTATTGTTCCATTCGTTTATTTTCTTCATTATTATTTTATTCGTTTATTTTTTTCTTTCTATTTGTTACTCATTATTTTCTTTATCATTGCTTTGTTTTTTACTCATTTTTAATCGTTACTTATCATTTTTCATTTCTTTCGTTTATTTATTTTTTACTTCCTTATAGAAGAAGCATTGTAATCGTGACAATTTTTTTATTATTATTCTATTCGGTTGTTTTCTTCATTATTATTTTATTCGTTTATTTTTTTTTCATTCTATTTGTTACTCATTACTTTCTTTATCATTGTTTTGTTTCTTACTCATAATTTTTATACGTTACTTATCATTTTTCATTTTTTCTTATTATTATTTTATCCGTTAATCATAATTTTCATAATTTTTGTTATTCTGTACTTAACTCATTAACTTATAGTTTTCATATTTATTCGTCTTTATCAATTTAATATGCTATTTTTTAAACACACTTTATATTTAATTCTTGATTCTGAATAATTATTTTATCACCATTCATATTAATTTTTTATTTAATTTTTTGATTTTTCGATTCCTTTTTTATTCATTTCTTTCGTTATTCGTGTAGTTATATTAACAAATGTTTTTAATTCTTTTTTAATTTATTTTCTAATATATTTCTAATAAATAGAAAATAAATTAAAAAATAATAAAAAAAATGTTTAATTCTTTTTTAATTTATTTTTTATTTTTGTACTTATTGTTTACTTGTTACTTTTATTTCACTTTTATTTTACTTTTATTTTACTTTTATTTTACTTTTATTTCACTTTTATTTCACTTTTATTTTATTTTTATTTTACTTATATTTCTCTTCTCTCTTTTTTTACTTTTATACTTTCTTTATTCATATCTTGTTAACTAATTATATTTTTTCTGCTTATTTTTCCACACATATTTTATTCTTTTTTCGTTTCTTTTTACGTCGTTAGTCAAATTATCCGTTTTGAAATTCAAGCTCTTTTAAGAAGCCAATAATTTTCTGAATTTTATTTTCATTTCTCCTCATAAGAAGTTTTATTCTCACTTCTTCGTAGAGGGAATTTTATTTTCATTTCACCTCAGAAGGCATTTTATTTTCATTTCTCCTTAGAGGGAATTTTATTTTCATTTCTCCTCAGAAAACATTTTATTTCGA
Source organism: Ganaspis sp. Gsp50 (assembly GCA_011057455.1). Classification (NCBI taxonomy): domain Eukaryota; kingdom Metazoa; phylum Arthropoda; class Insecta; order Hymenoptera; family Figitidae; genus Ganaspis; species Ganaspis sp. Gsp50. Next base: position 140,404 of record WNHD01000002.1, read on the forward strand.
GAATTAATAGAGAATCTGTGAATAATTTATTTACGTTTTTCGTATCCTTTCCGTCAGAGAGATAGTAGAAAAACGTAAAGAGGGTGTTTACTCACCTGGAAATTATGAAATTCTAAGGGGATGTTCAACGTACATTTCTTAGAAATCCTAGAAAATTTCCCGCAGAAAATTATTTATTATTTAACTTTTTTATAGGATCGTTAAATAATTATTTTTTTATAGTACTCTTAAATAATATTACTTCTTATAATTATTATTATTCAAATAATTATTTTTTACAGTATCTTTAAATATTTTTCTTTCTTTCTTTTTATCCAACGACAGTTACAAAAACAAAAACATATCATAGCTCTAGAATTTAATTAATTTGATCAACAAAATCAATTCAATTCAACAAATCAATTCAATTGAATTATTCACTCTTTTTAGAAATTTTACACCCAGAGAAAAGATTTATTTGAATTCAATATAATTTATTTGAAACAAATAACCGTATATTTGTCTCAGAACCAATTAAATTATTTATTTGTCTTACAAATAAAATTTATTTGTAACAAATAAATAATTTAGTTGGTTCTGAGACAAATATACCATTTCTCTGGGTGTAAAATTTATCATTTGATTGACATTAAACGCGAAATCTTCCAAAGGAAATAGTGACTAACAGTAAAGGAAAGCTGAACTTTTTTTTAGAGCAGTAATTGTTTAAAAAAGGAGAAAAGATCGCCTTGTTAATAGACAGTTATTTCTGCAGAAATTTCCATTGAAATAATTTTTTAAAGTTAAAACAATGCCGTTTTTTTATCGAGTCGCATTCTTTACCTAAATCCGACAGTAACTTTTACACCGACCTTTTTTTATCTTCCCTATGAAAGTAATAATTACCCGGGAAAATAAAATCCAGATAAAGTTATTATCAATCTTTCATGTTCCTTTTTTCTCTCTTTTATCTTGCTTTCTTTTCTACACCTTTATTTGTTTCTTTCCCAGCTTTAATCTTTGAATTCTTTGTTCTATTTAACCGATATTTGAACAGAGTTCCACTTTCTTTTCACACAAACTTCCAATTGTGTTTCTAAAAATTAAAAAACGATTTTTTTCCGCTATGTAATTTTATTAACTGAAAATAAAACAGTAAATTAAAAGTAAGGATGAAATCTAAGTACTAAAGTGGCATTAAAGTGAAATTAAAAGAAAATAAAAGTGGGGTAATAAAATGAAAATAAAATAGCAGTGAATAAAAAACAATAATAAAATAATAATAATATAATAATAAAATAATAATAAAATAATAAAATAATAATAAGACAATAATAAAATAATAATAATAAGACAATAATAAGATAATAATAAAATATTTAATAAAATCAAAATAGAATAATAAAATCTTGCAATAAAGTAAATTCGTGCAATGAAATGTCAATTAAAAACAACAGAAAGTTAAATTGAGTATCGTTTAGGTATTTAAAATTGTTCGGTGTGAAAAGTCATTCATGACGATTGTATTTAAACTTGTTTACATAGTATTTTAAGTTCTCTCCGATTTCTGAGACTTTTCATTTTTTCGAGCGCGTTTGAAGCCAAAAAACTAATTTATCAAAAAAAAAGGAACGAATAAATTCTTTTGCCAAAGTTAAATCTTTAGAGTTGTGATTTTTATTTTTCTTTCTTTCACGTGAAACAAATTGCTTTCGTGTTCCTTGCGAAAAAATTACATAAACTAAAATTAGACATTCTCTGCAAATCCTTTCTAATTATCTTGCAAAATGTTGAGAAACATGAAAGACCCTTTTCTGCGAATCCACTTCGCCACCCTTTACAGAGAACGCTAATCTTCCCTTTGAAATCCCATAAATTCACCTTCAATATACTTTACAAACACGCGACTTTTCATTTTTTAGAGAAAAAAAAAGAAATAGAAAACATTACCTACAAAAGCAGACAATTTCCTTTGTCATTTTTGTTTTATTTTATTTTGTAAAATGAATTTATATTTTTATTTTATTTTATTTTGTAAAATTAATTTATATTTTTGTTTTATTTTATTTTGAAAATGAATTTATATTTTTTGTTTGTATTTATTGTTAAATATTTAATATTTATTTATTTACATAATAAACATAATTATATATTTACAATTATTTGCATAATAAACGAGATTTTTAATCCCGTTTTTCGTTTTTATTAATACCGTTTGTTTTACCCCCTTTTATATCCTCTTTTTTGTTTTTAAATTAATGAAAATATTGTTGAAATTAATTAAGTTATTAAAGAGATTTTTAATCCCGTTTTTAATAATCCGTTTTTATTAATCCATTTTTATAATTTCGTTTTTATTAATCCGTTTTTATTAATCCGGTTTTATTAATCCGTTTTTATTAATCCATTTTTATTAATCCCGTTTATTTTACCTCTTTCTATATCCCCTTTTTTATTTTCAAATTAATGAAAGTATTGAAATTAATTAAGTCCTGTTTGTTTAATTTTTGAAAATTGATTATATTTATTGTTTCAGTGGAACTAGAGGAGGATTGTGATCGAATGAAGGGCCAAGGATGCCCTCAAAGAAGCAATATAATCTCGTGCATAATGACGAGTACGACACGCGGATCCCACTTTACAGTGACGAGACGTTCCACCGTGGTATCATTTTCCACGCCAAGGTAATTCAATACACTTAAAACACTTGTTCTTACATTTTATCCACGAGACTGGCACTTTATCGAACCAAACGAAGCATAAAACTCTTCTTTTCCAACCGAAACGATTATTAAACTACCCGTTTCCCAGAAACAACACAATTTATTCTTTCGTAAGTACTCTACTTCAATTTTTCTTATCCATTGTACATTTTTTGCACCATTCTTTTCACCTCAATTTAATATCTAGACGCCAAACGTGTAAATAGTGAAATAAATAAACAGTAAACAAAAATAATAGCGTGCGTACAATAACTAAAAAATAGAGGCACGAAAAATTATTTTCATCATTTTAGAATCTGTTTCTTTTATAGATTTTTTATAATTACGCTATAATAATGTCTGTAATAATCGCTATTATATCTGTAATAATCGCTATAATAATTGCTAAAATAATCGCTATAATAATTGCTAAAATAATCGCTATAATAATTGCTAAAATAATCCCTAAAATTGTTCCTGTAATTAAATTATACTGCCTAATAATTCGTACCGTTTTATCGAACCCTTGGATTAGGATCTAAAAATCTTTTCTTCAGATTTCAGTTTTTAGAATCGAGGATGACAGATGAGAAAGAATAGCGCGAGGCAAGAGGCTGAGGCACAAAATTGATGAATTTTCCTAGATTCTAGCAGATATGCAAGAATGAAGTTGTGGAGAAAAAATGAAAACCAGAAACGACAAGAGATATTTTTAGAAAATTTGCTGCTGCTTCTCTACGTTCTCATAGTGACGGCACTTTGCACGTGTTTATTTCAGTAGCTCTCATTCCAAGAAAGACCGAAAGCTTTGTATCCGATGCAAAACTGCTTTCTCGTAGGGGGTGCACGAAGATCATTCCGACATCTCCTTCATTCTCAGACCGTTCTTCTCATCCATCTGTCTTCACTTATCCCATTTACACAAATTTTATTCACCCGAAATCCCATCTCTTCAGATTAACCGCTAAAATCGATATTTTCCTTCTAAATCACTCGATTTTATCTCACGAATTTCGTTGCTTTTTTATCGCACTAAATTTTTATGTGGATTTTGAAAAAAGTTTTGAAAGGAATTTTGAAGGGATTTTGAAAGAATTTTGAAAGAATTTTGAAGGGATTTTGAAAGAATTTTGAAGGAATTTTGAAAGAATTTTGAAAGAATTTCGAAAGAATTTTAAATTGAATTTTAATTTAGATAGTTTTTAAACGAGAGGCTTTTTTATTTGGATGATTTTCAATCAATATGGATTTTAATTGAACCGATTCTTAATCAGGGGGGATTGTAAACAAAACGGCTTTTAATTGAACCGAATTTTAATCGAGACGAATTTTAATTGAAAGTAATTTTAATCGAAAAGAATTTTAATTGAACGAATTTTTAATCAAGGAGAATTGTAACGAAACGACTTTTAATTGAAGAAAATTTTAATCGAAACGAATTTTAATTGAACCGAATTTTAATCGAGATGTGTTAATTAAACCGAATTTTAATCAAAACGAATTTTAATCGAAACGAATATTAATTGAACCGAATTTTCATTGAAACGAATTTTAATTGAACCGAATTTTAATCGAGATGTGTTAATTAAACCGAATTTTAATTGAAACGAATTTTAATTGAACCGAATTTTAATCGAGATATGTTAATTAAACCGAATTTTAATCAAAACGACTTTTAATCGAAACGAATGTTAATTGAACCGAATTTTAATTGAAACGAATTTTAATTGAAACGAATTTTAATCGTAATTTTAATTGAACAGAATTTTAATTGGTCCCAATTTTAATCGAAAGAATTTCAATTCTTCCAAATTGACTCGAATTTCAACCGGTAGCAATTTTAATAAATTCAATCTTTTATCGACGTAAATTTTTCGAGAACTTAATAATTAAAATGAAATGAACTTACAGTTGAAAATTAAAATGGAATTCTGAAATTGACTCCGGTTTACAAAACGCTTTTAAAATGATTTTACAATTGCAGTTAAAGATTTTAAAATATTGATTACTTCCGATGATACAAATAAGAATTTTGCTGAAAAGTATTCTGCTTTAAATAATTTATTTCGAATGTACCAAGCGGAACCATCGCCTATTTTGATCGAATCTACTCAGGAAAATAGTGCACACCTGGGTATTTAGATCATCGCATGTTGTTTCCTGTTTCTTTTTTAAATCCGTTATTTGCAACAAAATTGAAAATTATTTTCTGTCAGAAAAATGAGAAGCACTACAATTATTTCCCGACCAATTTGCAAAACCTTTGCTTGTAATTTTATCGTCCAATTTTCGTACTTTCACTTTATTTTATTTTTTTAAATATTTCTTATTCGGAATATTTGAATTCTTTACAAATCCACACTTCAATTCAATTTCATTTTCTTTAATTCTAATTTTTCTTAAATTTCTTTAATCTGTCTTTCTTCTTTCCGTACTTTTACGTTTTTATTGATTTTGTTTTCTTCTGCATTTTCAAGATTTAAAATAATTCTTTTTGTATTTTCGGTTCAATTAAAGTTCGTTTCGATTAAAATTCGGTTCAATTAACACATCTGGATTAAAATTCGGTTCAATTAAAATTTGTTTCGATTAAAATTCGGTGCAATTGAAAATCGTTTTGATTAAAAGTCATTTCAATTAAAATTCGGTTCAATTAAAAATCGTTTTGATTAAAATTCGATTCAATTAAAAATAGGTTTAATTAAAAATCGTTTTTACTAAAATTCGGTTCAATTAAAAGTCGTTTCGTTTACAATTCCCCCTGATTAAGAATCGTTTCGTTTTTAATTCGCATTGATTAAAAATCGGTTCAATACTTCTCGAGTAAAATCAGTTTTCCTACATTTTGCAGTTTCCAAACAAAGTATATCTGCTGGCGTTTTCTTGAAATCGTGAGAAAAATCGCGCAGGGAATTTCAGCTAATTTCGTATGCAAATTCGAGAGAGTGCCAATCTCGGCTCGGGACATGAATAGAAAAGCAATTGATGTGTTTTTTTCTTTGTTTGCAGTTCATTGGCTCAATGGAGGTTCCACGTCCGACGAGCCGACTGGAAATTATGGCCGCGATGCGGAAAATTCGCGTAAGTATCGTTCTAATGATTAGTGAGAGGTTGCAGTATACTTTTCCTTATGCAGGATCAGCAATCGACAAGCGGTTCATTTGCATTCGCGTGTTCTTGTTTGTAATCTTGTATGTATGAGCTTTATGTAGCGGCAATTCTCCTGCAAGAAACTGACAATGATTGCCTTTCACTTTCAGTACGAGTTCAAGGCCAAGGGGATCAAGAAGATGAAAGTGACGCTGGAGGTCTCGGTTGACGGGGTTAAAGTCACATTACGTAAGAAAAAGGTAATTCTCGCGAACTCGTCCGCTGAAGAAGCACCGTTGATTGATCGTTTGTTTTCGATTGGATTGGAACCAACTTTAATGCGATCCTTCTTTCCCGCACAGAAAAAACAACACCGGATGGACGAGAACAAGATGTACCTGATGCATCATCCGATCTACAGGTACTTGGGTTTTTCAAGATTTTGTCACTTGCAGAATCTCAGCTTTGAGAAATTGGGGAAATAATTGAGTCAATACGAGAAAGATAAATAAAAAAATACGAGGAAATGAAATAAATATCAAATAATACGAGAAATAATGGAAATAGAATGAATAGAAGAAATGATAAAGAAATAAAGATAAAGAAAAGATAAATAAATAAATAAATAGAAATTAAATAAATAGAAATTAAATAAATAGAAATTAAATAATAGAAGTACAATAAATGAATACAATAAATGATAGAAATACAATAAATAAGTACGAGAAATGATAGAGACACGATAAATAAATATGAGAAATGATAGAGATACAATAAATAAATACAAGAAACAATAAAATAGAATAGGAAACAATAAAATCATTTATGCAGATTAGAAGAAAAGAAAAGAAATCAGAATTGTAAATTTTGAATAACTGATGCAGATTCGAAAGACTGGAAATTAGAAACTGCTTTTAAATCACAAGACATTTTTTTGTTTTATTATTGTGGTACTTTTTTTCATTTTTGGATGTTAGGAATTAGTTTTAAATCCTAAAAACGAAATATTTTGTACAATTTTATCTCTACGTAGTTTTTAAAATGTACAGAACTTTTAATCTTTCGGGATTTTTAATATTTCATGATTTTTAATCTTTCGTGATTTTTATTCTTTCGTGATTTTCAATATTTCGTGATTTTTAATCTTTCATGGTGATTTTCAATCTTTCGTGAATTTTATTCTTTCATGATTTTCAATATTTAGTGATTTTTAATCTTTCATGGTGATTTTCAATCTTTCGTGAATTTTTTTCTTTCCTGACTTTTAATCTTTCGTGATTTTTATACTCTCACGATTTTTAATCTTTCGTGATTTTTAATATTTCATGATTTTCAATCTTTCGTGACTTTTATACTCTCACGATTGTTAATCTTTCGTGATTTTTAATATTTCATAATTTTCAATCTTTCGTGATTTTTAATATTTCATGATTTTCAATCTTTCGTGATTTTTAATCTTTCGTGATTTTCAATCTTTCGTGATTTTCAATCTTTCGTGATTTTCAATCTTTCGTGATTAAAATTAAAATTAAATTTCTCTATTTTGTTTTACAGTATTTAAAGATTTTAATCCTTTCAATTAAAATTTTTTATATACTTAAATTTTTTTCGAATATAGTACTTTAATTTCGCTTCAGCGACATTTGTGTCGTTAATTAAAAAATTATCAGCCTCTGTTAGTGCCTTTTTATTAAAATTTTGCGTCATTTGATACTACAGTACAAAATTTACATATTTGAAAAACTTTAAAACACAAATTTGAAAAACTTTGAAACATTTATTTGAAAAGCTTTAAAACATTTACATTTGAAAAACATTGAAACGTTTTATTTGAAAAATTTCAAAGTATTTATTTGAAAAATGCTAAAGCACTTATTTGGAAAATATTTTCATTTGAAAAATATTAAAATATTCTTTTAAAAATTGCTTTTTTTAGAAAGAGGAATGCTTATGAGTTTTTAATTATATTATAATGCTATTTTTAATTATGCTTTTTTTATTATTATTTTTTAATTATGCTTATTATATTTTGAAATTCAATATCACATTCTAATTAACTACATTTACAATCAAATCAATATGCGTCCACTTTGGAAACGCAACTCTACATTTCTTGAAGCTGATTCTGGTTATTTTTGTCCAAAGGGCGAAATATATTTAAATTTTTCTCATAGTAAATAGGTTGAAATTTAAATTAGAACCGACCAGAATTGCAGCAACGAACAAAAAAGCAAATGAGCGTCAAAATTGTTTGTTTACAATTCTAATAATTTCACGTTTGGATTTTGAAACCACCATGAGAAAAAATACAAAAAATAAGATAATAGGTACTTAAATACTAACGCTAAAAATTATTTCTCATGTTCGTTGCTTTCAAAATTCAAATCAGTATGAAATCATTGAGATTTTTAAAAAAGAAAAATTCTGTTACACTTTCTCGTACCGCTAATAACGTTACAAAAAAATTTCTTTCCACTATAAATAAAAAAAACTTCTTTTTACTAAATAAAAAATAACTTCTTTATTCTTCTTTCTTTTATTAATCTTTTTTTTATTAATTATTTTGTTAATATATTTTGTTATTTATTCTTCTTTCTTCTTTCTTTTTATTAAATAAAAAATAACTTCTTTATTCTTCTGTCTTTTATTAATCTTTTATTAATCTTTCTTTTATTCATTATTTTATTAATATTATATTTTTTTATTTACTCTTCTTTCTTTTTATTAAATAAAAAATAACTTCTTTATACTGGGGAAAGATACGTCTTTATACTAAATAAAAGAACTTTTTCCCACCAAATAAAAAAAACGTTATATTAAATAAAAAAAGAACTTGTTACTTAACAAAAAAAACTTCTGTTTCAGGATATTCTACGTCTCCCATGATAGCCAAGACTTAAAAATATTTAGTTACATCGCTCGTGACGGCAGCGGTAATTCCTTTAAATGTAATGTCTTCAAGTCTAGTAAAAAGGTAAGCGGATCTTTAGACCCATAAACTCTTTCTCAGCATGCCTGAAAAAGTAAGAAAATTTAATAACCAATAATTAACTTTAAAAAGGTGTACTGTTTAGCACTTGCAGGTATCATCAAGGATTTCCTTTGTCAGCTTTCAGCAGAAACAGAGTTCTTAAAGGAGTAACAGGATTCGCTCTTTTTTTCTTCCCGAATAATTACGGAAAAGGTGCAATTCAAAAAATGCAACCTCTCGTCTTTGACATATATATTAGTCTCCAAGTCCTGCTCTTGGTCTTAAAACCCTGGCGTCTTTAGTTCCGCCTGAATTGTTTCATTTGTATTTTGCAGAAACGTTCTATTCTTGTAAAACCATAACTGCACAGTCGTATGCTTACATCTTCTGCGACCGGCTTTAATGCCTTCTTACACACACGTGCAGGTGTGTATGTTCATTATACATATATTGACAATAATTTCGCGCTGCACGCCGTCGTCTGGCGTTTTATCAACTGACGTTATTGTGCTTCCAAAAATAAATATTTTATACGCGCGCGCACCCCTTACACGTGGGTGAGATGACGCTCTGGCCGCGTTTCCATTACCTGCATTTTTTTCTTCTTCTCCATTCTTGAATTCATTTTCAAAGAACAATGACTCCCAAGAGTTTTTCTTGTACAAAATTCGTCTCCTTTCGCAAAATCGATCTTTTTAAATCACAAATCTTCTTTTTTTTTTATTTTATTTTTCTCTAGAATTATTATTATTATTATTATTATTATTGTTATTATTATTTTTCTTTTACTATTTTGTTTCGTAAAGTTTCGCTAGATTTATTATTTATTATTATTATTATTATTTTTCTTTTAGTATTTTGTTTCATAAATTTTCGCTAGATTTTCTTTTCTGTTGGACAACATTCTCCGCAACTTTTCGCAAACTTTTCTTCGAAACATTTTCTCTTCCGTTAAATTATGATTATTACTACTCGCTAGCTTATTATGTTCATTAAATTAACGGCAATTTATTGTCTGCTCCAATTTTTATCTGGACCAAAAGTCAGCCTCCGAGGAAAATGATTTTTCTCGTGATAGGAAATAGACCGGTTGAGATTGCGATTTTAAAAATTGACGACTTTCGTGAAGAACTTAGTCCGTTTTACGTTTCTTGTTTTGCTAAACACTAAAAATGTAATTTTCGTCGTGGAGCTTTTTTTCTCGCAAAAATTAAAAATACATCTAAAAAAGATGTATTTTTTTATGTATCTTTTTAGATTTTTTTTTAATTTTTGCGAGAATCCTTTTCAAAAGGTTTTTAAAAATCGAAACAAGTGCTCCAAAATTTTATCTAAACTTTAATCGCTTCTCGATTTTGCTTCCTCATAAGATTGTTTTAAATTCTTTTCGCTTTTGCTTCCTCATAGGAAAGCATTGTTTGTTTGTTTGTTTTTTTTTATTTAAACGTAGTGCCTAATGTAGTGAATAAATCTGATACAAAAAAAAATGACAGTGATAAAAATACAAAAAAATAGCAAACTTCGGGAATTCGGGAGAAATGAAAATTTGGGTTTTAATCTGAAAGAGATGAATTGTAAATCGTGTTTTCAATTACGGATGGATCTCGAAAGTTTTGTTCTGGCAAAACTCGGGTATTTTCTGTGGATACTTAGAAATACTGACAATGTGTTCTGATTATATTTATATACGTATCACTCGGATCTATTTATAACGCGGATCTTTTGTTATTTGTCAAACAGCATTTGAATAAAACAGCTCGATAAATATTTTTGTCTCTGATAAATGCGTCCAAGCAATTGCGGAAATTACAATTATATAAAAGTCTCGTTTTTCTCAATTTTCCACTCTCGTGCAATTTTCAAACTCGAAATATCACGTTATAAATAAATTTGTTTATTTAGATCCGATATAATCGTCAAAATAGAAAACTCGAAAGATCAAAGTTCGTGCATTTGATATTCACGCGATTTATTATTTCCAAATTATTCCCAAGAAATATTTTTGTCATTCTTCTAAAGCAAAAGATTTCTTTTTCTAATCAAAAGATTTCTTTTTCTAATCAAAAGAATTTGATTCTCATTAGTAGATTATTCTAATTTCTAAAACTCGGAGATTTTTGTAAATAGAATTAACAAAAGGAAAATGTTTATAGAACGGAGTTTATGGAATAGAAAAAATTCGAATGAATGAAAATAGATAGATGAAATAATAGATAGAAGAAATAATAGATAGATGAAGTAATAGATAGATGAAATAATAGATGAAATAATAGATTAAAATAATTGTTTAGAAAACTATTTAATAGATTTTGCAAAGATGATTAATTGTGAAAATGGGAAGTTTTAATTTCAGGGGAGGATAGAAAATACTGGAGGACGTTTGTTTTGGGAGATTGTCTTTTGTGAAGAAAGCTAGTTCCATTCATACTCGTGACCTGGAGAACTCGATTTGCGACGTCTACAATAGACTCGAAATTGGCAGAGAGTTTTGCAAGATGAAGGAAAAGACAGACGTACTACAAGAGTTTGAGAAGCCAACAACTCATCCACCCACCCATCCACCTAACCGACCAACTCGACCAATCGACCAGCCAGTCGGCAATCCGCTTCTTCACACGCGGCGTGGATCCTCCACAAAATGCCATTGAGCTCGTGAATCCCAGAAAATTAATGCGCTTATAAATAAACTTCGAGGAAAAATCCAGCCAAATCACACGAATCCGAGTGCGAATTTTCACTTCTTGTATTTTATTGTCCTGAGCGAAAAATTGTCAACTGGAGAAAACAACTGGAGTCTAAAAACGAGAAGTCGGAATCAAGAGCCAGGTGGAAGCGAACGGAGGAGAGGCACAAGAAAACGAGGGAGAAGATAAAGAAAGGGAAAGAGAAAACAAACGAGGGGAAAAACTGGTGAGAAGAGAAAAAACGAGTGAGAAGAAAAAAACGAGAGAACAAAACGAGAGAGAAGACAAAAACGAGAGAGAAGATAAAAACGAAGACGTTTTGAAAAAGAAATGTAAAGAATTTAAAAACCGAAAATATTTTGAAACCGAATGAATCTAAAAAATCGAAAGAAGACACTTTGAAAACGAAAAAATCTAAAAATTTGCAGGTGTTTTGAAAAGAAGAAATTTAGTATTCGAAAGACGTTTTGAAAAAGAAGAAATTTGGAATTCGAAAAGAAGAAGACGCTTTGAAAGAGAAGAAATTTTGAATTACAAAAAGATGTTTTGAAAAAAAATAAATCTAGAAAAAGAAAAAGAAGACGTTTTGAAAAAGGAAATCTGGAACTAGAAAAAGGAAATTTAGAAAAAGAAAATGAAAATGAAATTCTTGTTTATGATTTTTCGATTTGAAGACAACTCAAAAAGATAAAAGAAAACTTTCTGGAAATTTTAAGTGGGATCGGAATTCTAAAGATTGATTAACTTTCATAGTCGTGTTCATTTTTTTGAATGAATAAAAAATAAATATCGATTGAAAATAATTCTTTTGATAAAAAAAGACGAGACGAGTAAAAAAGTTTTAAAAAAAAGTAAAAGACGAGTTAAAAACAATGCTTCCCTATGAGAAAGCAAAATTAGTATAAATAATATAATAGTATAAATGCTAATATAAATAATGGTAAAATGAATAATGTTAAAATAAATAATGCTAAAATAAATATTGCTAAAATAAATAATGCTAAAATAAATATTGCTAAAATAAATATTGCTAAAATAAATATTGCTAAAATAAATATTGCTAAAATAAATATTGCTAAAATAAATATTGCTAAAATTATAAATAATGTTAACATAAACAAAGCTAATATAAATAACGCTAAAATTGATAAAGCTAAAATTGATAAAGCTAATATAAATAATGATATTGTAAATAATTTTACAATAAATTATGCTAAAATGAATAATGCAATAATAATGTTAACATAAATAACGCTAATATAAATAAATTAAAAACGTCTGAACCGAAGAAACCCTTTCGATTTGAAGAGAATCCGTTTAGTCTAGAAAACAACAATATCTAAAACTTATAAGTCTGCAAAATGGAAACTTAAAATTGAAAATTTAATAAAATCAAGAAGAGTTTTTTTCAAAAGAAAATTGAAGAAGAACAAGAAGGGGAAAAAGAAAAAGAAGACAAAAAGAAGACGAAAAAAAAGAAGATAAAAAGAAGACGAAAAAGAAAAAGAAGACAAAAAAGAAGAAGAAAACAAAAAAGAAGAAGACGAAAAAAAAAGAAACACAATCGAAACTTTCGGAACAAATTCTCAAATTCTCATCCTTTAACAGAAAATCTGTTTGAAAATCAGAATCAAGTGATTTGAAGTGCTAAGAGATTTAGAGGAAAGTGTGAGTTGAAAATCAATCGCTGTGACTTCTATTGTTGTCATTTCTGACACAAGTTATTACCTACGAATAGACATCTTCATTATTGTCTCAATTTGACAAACGATGCTTCTAGAAATCTCCAACTGTCAAAAAGAGCACCTGGTCGAGCAAATCATGCTTGCTTGTTACAAACTGCGCATTCTTTTGACCTTGTCTGGATGTTGAAAATTCGAAAATAAAAATAAATAGACAAAGAAAGTAAAAAGTGAAATAGTGAAATAGTGAAGTTGTTTCAGAATGTGGTGAAGTTTTTTTGTTTCGTTAAAACTAAAAATCAGAATTAAAAATGCTGCGTGGATTGGCGAGACAGGCCAGTATTTTGGCTGATGTTTCTGCCAATGGAAGCGGAAATTCGAGTCCCGGAAGTCCAGTCGACGTTGAGAGTTCTTCGAGACCTAGGAAGAAACTTTCGTTTAAAGAGCCGGAGTTTTTTGGGTATTTGAAACTGAAGAAACCTTCCTCCAAAAATAAGCCTCCGCCGTTGATTGAACAGAATGTCATTCCAGTGACTGAATCGAATTTAAATGACTGTCTTTTTGATGAAGATGATGAAACATTTAAAGCAGAACTTGAGGTGCAGTTGCTGATTTCGTGAAAGTGTTGCTTTAATCTCTGATCATAATTTTTTTACGTTTTATCCCTTGAATCACTTTTTAAAATCATCTTTTAGATTCATGGTTTTTTTTTAATTCCGAGATAATTTTAATCTCACAATTTTTTAATCTCACAATCATTTTTGTATATAAAAATATCATTTTTCAAGTGTGTGTCAGTGCCATTTTTTTGTAGTAATATCATTTTTTATTTTCTCTTTTTTACTGCTTTTTTATTTTCATTTTTCCTTTTTATTCATTCTTTATTTTCTTATTTTTTTTATATATTTTGTATTCCCTTATTTTTTTTGTACATTCTTTATTTTCTTACTTTTCTTTTTTATTCACTTTTTATTGCCATTTTTAAACATCAGGTTCATTTTTTAATTGACAGGGCAATTTCCTAAAAATTGTATTAGAATTTCTTAGGGACGATTTTTGTTTTTTTTATTTGAAGGGGTATATTTAAAAGAATTGAAATCTTATTTATGGATCTGAAAGGTTTCTAATTGTAGATAAAATTGTCAAATAATTTGCGGATTTTGAAGAATTTGTAAATTCTTGGATCTCAGTCAACTTTAATTTGCTGGATTCTCAAAATTTCTTGCATCTTAAAAAAATTCATTTTTTGTTTTTAAAAAGAGAATCTCATTTTTTTGTTTTAGAAAAGAAATTATATTTTTTGTTTTAAAAAAGAAATTATATTTTTTTGTTTATAAAAAGGAATAATTTTTTTGTTTTAAAAAATAAAAATCACATATTTGTAAATCAAATTTTTAATTCTCATTCTTGGATTGTAAGATTTTAATGTTTGAAACAATTTTAATGTGTGATCATACCATTTGTTATTTACTTTTATTTTTAAATTGAAACTAAAACAATTATATAATTATGTATAAACAATTGTCAATTCTTTGAAAAAGTTTCTATTTTTTTATTATTATAATTCTTTGGAAAAACATTCTTATAAATTCTTATAATTTCTTTTTATAATTTGTTATATAATTTTAATCCTAATTTATTTTTTTAATTTCTTTCTATATTTTCTTTTTCTAATTTCTTTCTATAATTTCTTTTTTTAATTTCTTTTTTTAATTTCTTTCTATATTTTCTTTTTTGATTTCTATTTTTAATTTCTTCTTTTAATTTCCTTTTTTAATTTCTTATTCGTGGATTTTAAATGATCTTTATTTAATGACCTTAATTTTTAATGATTATTAATTAACGATCTTCGTTCTAAATCCTTCAATTTTTCACTCACGATTTAATTTTGAAAGGTTTCCGCTGGTTTCTTCATATTTTAAGACGTGAAACAAATATGAAGTGATTAGACAAAATGGCAGGTGTTAAATGACTTCTGGCTAGAAATATTATTACTGTACTTTGCTAATAGTGTAGCATTGATTTTAAATCAGACGGTGGAATGTCGGAAAGTTAATTTTGGTCTAGGTTTGCGGGTGTCAGTCTTCATTATCTGTCTAGAAATTGAGAGAAATTTAGTCCTAGTTTTTTATTTATTGTCCCATCTTCATTCTGAAATAACTCGAGTCTTTAAATCTGTTTCTTTGACAAAAATGTTTCGTAAAATCAAAAAGTGTTTCCTAGAATTGGAAAGGTGTTTTTGATCACTCTAATCGCTTTTATTTTCAATCTACACGATTGGTTTTTAATTTTCATTTAATTTTTCTAAACAATTGGAATTTTAATTTCAAAAAATTTTCCATTTGCTTTTACATTTTTACATTTTAATTTTACATTTTAATTTTAATTTTTAGTTTTACATTTTAATTTTACATTTTAATTTTCAGTTATAATTTTAATTTTTAGTTTTACATTTTAATTTTACAGTTTGATTTTTGATTTTCTGCAATTAAATTGAATTTTTCGCAGAGATTAAAATTCATGGAGCTGGTTATTTAATTTTTTACTAAAGTTAATTAATTTTTACAGAATCAGGCGATGCGAGTGGTGCGAACAGTGGGACAAGCTTTCGAAGTATGCCATAAATTAAGCATCAGTGCAGCTCCAGATGATAAGGAACGAGGTGATAATGATAGGGGTAGCAGGGATTTGGAAAATATTCATCGAGACGATGATTATGATGATCGAGAAGAAATTGGAAGCGATCAACCGCAGCCTTCCCCAACTTCACTTCACAAAGGTCCTAGAAATCAATTTTTAATGTTTCTTACAATTAAAGTATTTTGTTATTTTTTAATAATTGCTGTTATTTATAATTTACGATTGATTTCATCAACTATTTAAATTGTTAATATTCAATTCTAGTTTTATATCATTTTTTTTTAATTTTAGTTTTTATAGATCTTTAAAACTTTAATTGTAAACTAGTTTTATAAAAACAATTATAATATAATTTATTTTATAGATCTTTAAAACTTTAATTGTAAACTAGTTTTATAAAAACAATTATAATATAATTTATTTTATAGTTTTGAAATTAATTGAATTTTTAATTGAAAATGATGGAAATTGAGTATTTCTTTTTTATTTTCAGATATGTCGCTTCTAGGGGATGCGGAAGATGTTATTCAGGATCAAAATCCAATGTCTTGTCTTCTTAGGTCCCATGAAGTGCCACTCACAACAGCTTCTGCTTCACCTATTGGTCAATCTCCTTCGGTAGATATCGATCCATTTCTGATTTTTTGCACAAAAAACTTTAAGTTTGCAATTTCTGAAAATTGAATTTACTTATGTTTAAAGCAGATTTTAATGAGAGAGTGGAAGTCAAAAAAGCCTTTAAACTAAATTTTAGGTTTTCAAAGTTATTATTTAGAGTTCTTTTAGAGTACTCTAGGAATGCTCTAGAATATTCGTGAGAACTCCAAAATATTCGAGATTACTCCAGAGTATTTGAGAGCACTCCAGAATATTTGAGAATACTCAAGAATATTTGAGAATACTGTAGAATATTTCAAAATGTAGAATATGGTAGAATATTGTAGAATATGACAGAATATTGTAGAATATTTCAATCCAAAATTATAACAATCAGAAAAGACAACCAATTTTGTTAATTTTTCTCTTCTAGATTGGTTGTCTTTTCTTTTTGCTGTGATAATTGAAAAAATGAATAGCATATTTTAGAATATTTTCCTTTCTTCTCGGAACAACTAGAATTTTTGTTATATTCTATTTTCTTTTGTTTTCACCTTCCGAAGACAATCGAATGTTATAAGATTTATATTTGTGTTTAAAAAATACCAACAGTTCGATTTTTTTAAAGAAACGTTTATCAAATTAGAAGAGCAAGAATTTGCATACTTAAAAGCAAACATTTTCAATATTAAAAACAAAAACTGATTTTTGTATTTAAAAAATGTGGTCGGTAGTTACTTCCAAAGTTGTAGTACATGTAACTCTACTACTTCAGTTTCGAAACTGAATTTCTAGTTTACAGAATCATTCTGCAATCTCTATTTCTCTCTGTTAATTAAATTGGTTATGCATATTACTTTCTATGAATCAACCTTCGTTTTTTATTTTTAACCATGTTTCCATACATCTTACAATTTATTCACTTACATCAACGAATTCAAATTTTTATCAGCTTTGTACACATTTTACAATTTATTAAGTTTTATAATGCATTTTAATTGTTATCAGTTTTATTACACATTTGTTCTTCAACCTTTTCACTCAGTTTCTATATTTCTCTTGGTTCTTTGTTCTCATTTTTAAGTCATTGTATTCATTGTTAAGGCATTGTATCATTTTTTAAGTCATATCATTTTCAAGGCATTGTATTTACTGAAGCAGTTTTTCATTTTCATCTTTCATTTGTCTCTTTTTTTCTCATAATTAAGGCATTTTTTCTCATATTTAAGACATTCTCTCATACTTAAGACATTTTATCATATTTAAGCCTTTTTTATCATATTTAAGACATTTTTATCATATTTAAGACATTTTTTCATTTTTAAGGCATTGCATGTTTTAAAATTTGCCAATTTTCGCTAATCAGATCTCTTAACAAATGTTTCACTATTAATTCCTTTTCAAATTATTTTGTTCTTTTACTCAATTTTCAACCAATTTAATTAACATCAAGATATAGAGGAGAGCATTTTATTACCACAATTCTGTAAACTTTACAAAACTTAATGAGAAATTTATCCCTCGAGGCCATTAAAAGCCTTCAAGAGGTTCAAATTTATCACCAAGGCGAAACTCAAAGTCTCAGAAACTCTCCGCTATTCCTTAGAAGTGTCGGACCACTTCGAAAATTCTTATTTTTATCGTTCTTATATAGTAACTGAGCATTTCAAATAGCACTTGCGAGAAATACTTATTCTTCCATCTGGTATGAGAAATATAAAGCTTATTTAAAAGTTTCATAATCTACAGTATCGTATCTAAAGTGAGTGGTACCCTGCTCTGATTCTATGCTTTTACGATTCATTGTTTTTGCAGAGGTATTTTGTAATGAATTAATTATTCTTAATCTTGTTTTCAACCGTTAAAATAGGCATTAATTTGAAATGTTTATGACATATATTTGCAGATATTTACGTATATGAAAGTCACAAAGAACAAGGGCAATTTTCTTTAGATACGTTACTATATTTGCTGACATTTAGTACCCTTTTGTCATTACAATTATATTGTTTTAATCGTTTTAATCATTTTAATTTATATAGTTTATTTAATTAATCTAAAGTAGTAAATTGACAGAAATAATTGTTTACAGTGTGTGTTTATATGAATGAAGAAAGAACTTTAAGACTGAAGAAGGGAACTTTTGATTTTGACGTTTCTGAATAGAGGTTATGTTTGGTGGTAGTTTGAACTTGATAAAGGGTTTCTTTTGCATTATTTACAACAAGAAAGAGTTTTTCTTAAATGTTCCGTTTATATATTATCAAGAAAAATTGTTTTTGTCTGCAAATAATTCAAAGGGATGCATTGATAAGTAAAACTGTCATCAAACATAACCTAAATGCAAAACGGTATATGTCAAAGATGAATATCTCTCTCGAGGAAACAAAACTTTATCAAAGAAGTAGATCTCTCGGAAAGGGGACATTCTTGAAATTGTGTTAATTTTTATATACAAATTTAATCAGTTTTTGAAGATCTAAAGAATATATGACGTTTTAAGGACAACTAAAATTGAAGTTTTAGTTCTTTTATCAGGGAACCGTGGCTTCCGAATGTGGAGGATTACTAGCTGGTGGAGAACTCACGGCGTTGAAACACGAAATCCAGCTTCTTCGAGAAAGACTGGACCAGCAAAATCAGCAAACTCGTGCTGCGGTAGCGCACGCGCGACTTTTGCAAGAGCAACTCGCCGCAGAAACTGCTGCTCGAATTGAAGCTCAAGTACTTTATTTTCCCCATATTCTAAAATGACAACATATTTTCTTCGTTAACGAATAATTTCTATTCAAACCTTATTTTTGCGTTTACTCGTTGCTTGTTTCTATTTATGTTTGTTTCTTATTTCTTGTTTGTGGATCTTTCAGACACAGTTGCTTGTTCAAAACAAGGAACTGCTGGAACATATCGGCGCCCTGGTTGGTCATCTTCGGGAGCAGGAACGTGTTGTCGGTCAGTCACAAGTGCCAGGTTCGGCGAGTGTGCCGCCACAAACTCCTGACTTGCCAGGTCTTGGCCAGGTAACACTCTACCGTCTACCTTGACGCTGCAGCTCTTATCGCCTGTAGCTTTTTCCTGCATCGCAGTTTCATTAAATAATTTGTTAATTAAGTAACCTAATTAATGTAACCATGCATTTTTGTACATTTTCATACAATGTAACCCTTTTGTACTTCTGTCTTTTTTAACTTTTTTATACCGTTTTTAATAAAAACGAAAAATGCAACATGCCATGTCTACTTCTTCGGCATTTGAATTTAGTGCTCGCTAATCAAATTTATTAAACTAAAATTAATCAAGTGTTGAGCTGAAATTAGTCGAGAATTGAGCTGAAATTAATCGAGTGTTAAGCTAAAATTCATCGAGATTTAAGCTAAAATTCATCGAGACTTAAGCTAAAATTAATAGAGAATGAATGAAGCTATTGAGTTTTTTGTGCAAACTTTCAAATGGTTTTAAGAATCGTGAATGATGTGTTCAGGGTTCACAGTGTTTTTTCTCGTTCAATTCTTTTTCGCCAATTAGCTAAGAACATTGTGATTCTTGAACATAAAAAATTGCTCTCTTTGAGAATAAAAATTAATTGAATTAGAAATGAAATGCAAAAATTGGAATGAAAAGCGGTTTGAGTAAAAAATTGAATGAAAATTGGATTGAATAAAAAATTGAATGAAAAGCAGCTTGAATAAAAAATTGAATGAAAAGCAGTTTGAATAAAAAGGAATGAAAAACGGTTTGAATAAAAATGGAATGAAAATCGGCTTCAATAAAAACGGAATGAAAGGCGGCTTTAATAAAAAATAGAATGAAAAGCTGATTCAGGGTTTCTAAAACTCTGGAAAACAGGAAAAAACCTGGAATTCTCATGAAATTTCATTATTCCTCATGGAATCATGAAAATCTCATGGAATTTTAATTTACACCATGGAAAATTATTTTTTTATCGTATTCTTTTACTCTATGATGTTTAATAAGTTCGAACAAAATTAATAATATACTTTTTTTTTATACAGAAAAAAAATTCAAAATACTTCTAAATACTTAAAAATGCTTAAAACTACTTTAAAATACTTCAAAATACTTAGAATACTCAGAATATTATTTAAAAATACTAAAAATGTCCTTAAAATATTCCAAAATACATAAAACTACTTTCAAATGATTCAGACTAGTTCAAAATAGTTCCAAACATTTAAAAATACGTAAAACTACTTTAAAATATTTCAGACTATTTCAAAATACTTCAAGTTATTTCAAAATCCATCAGTTTACTTCAAATTCTTCTTCCAAAAAACTTCAAACTATTTAAGAATAGTTAAAATTACTTAAGAATACTTCCAAATTCTTCAAAATATTTAAAAATATTTAAATACACTTAAAATTACTTTAAAATACTTCCAAATTCTTTATATTCCTTTAAAAGTCTTCAAAATATATCAGGATAGTTCAAAATATTTAAAAATATTAATATTTTTAGTGTTAAATAAAGTACAAAAAGATTTTAAAATATTTTAAATGTATTTAAAATACTTCAGTGCACTTAAAAATACTTAAAAATATTTAATATTTTAAACTACTTGAAAATATTTTCAAATACGTTCCAATAATTCAAAATATTTAAAAATACTTAAAATGTCTTTAAAATATTTTAAAATACTTGAAAATATTTAAAAATACTTGAAAATATTTAAAAATACTTAATATGTCTTTAAAATGTTTGAAACTACTTTAAAATACTTCAGAGTACTTAAAAATACTTAAAAATATTTAATATTTTAAACTATTTGAAAATATTTCCAAATCCTTTCCAATACCGTGGAAGTCTCAGTTTCCGTCCATGTCCCAATTTCCGTCCATTTTTACAAATTTCCTCTATTATAATGTAAATTAACTTATTAAATTATTGTATTATCGTTAACATAAAATCATTTAAGTTGGTTTACGTGAAAACATTGAATCAAATAAATTAATTACGAAAGTTATAATTAAAATTAAAGTGGACGGAAACTGAGACTTCCACGATAATTTAAAATATTTAAAAATACTTAAAATGTTTTTAAAATATTTTAAAATACCTCAAAACATTTTAAAGTACTTTAAAGTACTCCAGACTACTTCAAAATCCTTCAAGGTATTTAAAAATACCTTAAATTACTTAAAAATATTTCCAAATACTTCCCGATAATTCAAAATATTTAAAAATACTTAAAATGTCTTTAAAATATCTTAAAATACCTCAAAATATTTAAAAATACTTACAATGTCTTTACAATGTTTAAAAATACTTTAAACTACCTACTTTAAAATACTTTAGACTACTTCAAAATTCTTCAAGATATTAAAAAATACTTTAAATTACTTAAAAATATTTCCAAATACTTCCCAATAACTCAAAATATTTAAAAATACTTAAAATGTCTTTAAAATATCTTAAAATGCCTCAAAACATTTAAAAATACTTAATATGTCTTTAAAATGTTTAAAAATACTTTAAACTATCTACTTTAAAATACTTTAGACTACTTCAAAATCCTTCAAGATATTAAAAAATACTTTAAATTACTTAAAACTATTTTTAAACATTTCCCATCACTTGAAAATATTTTAAAATATTTAAAATACTTTTATATTACATATTTCAAAATTAATGTAAATTCTTAAAAAATATTGCTAAATTTATGAAAAAAATTTTATTCTTCTCATGGCAATCATTGCAATCTCATGCAATTTTCTAAAGCAAAATTTGTAGAAACCCTGATGGGATTGATTAAAAAATCTGACCTTGGTTTTCTTGGAAATGTGTAAGTAATACTTGAAATAAAGGACACAGGAAGGGTGGTTGATGAAGATCGACAAAACATCGGCTTACCAAAAACAACTGTTTCCCCTCCAGAACTCACCCTGGGAGCTGGATCCAACTTTTCCGTATTGCTCTTTTCAACCCTACCCGCCTGAATCTCTCCTGTACCTCAGCAACTCGAGCAACCTGGGCCTCCAAGGAGCCAACTGCACCGACCAATTACACTTTCAGACCCAACTGCTCGAAAGGCTTCACAACATCAGCCCCTACCAACTTCAAAGGTCCACCACTCCATCACCTTACGCAATAGGAGCCAGTTTGCTTCCTCCAAACAGCAGGCATTCGGTAAGTTCACAATCAACTGATCCTTTTCTTCTATCCTAATTACTAAAAAAGATAATGACCATTTTACAATTTAATAAACATACTCCTCTTAGTTCTCACGGGTCTCGCAGCCGAACAGCTTCACTTCTTCTCCGTCGCAGAAGATGGAAAATTACAGCGAGGATCCGGGTCAGAAGGTCTTGCCGACTGATGCTCGAAAAGCTGGAACTAGAACTAGAAATGTTTATGATGAAATACCGCCTATTGTTCTTGATCCTCCTCCTCAGGGAAAGCGGAGTGAGAATCCTTCCAGGAGCAATTTGACGATTCGGGAGGAAAATGAAGCTTTGAAGATGAAGGAACGGGAAAAAAAACTTGCCAGTGTTTTGCGGACTCCTGGACCTCCGCCTTCGAGGACGACGAGTGCGAGATTGCCTCCCAGAAGTGATCTTATGGGCCAAGTGAAGCGGACCACCTGGGCTCGACACACCACGAGATAATTTTCGAAATTCAAAATAGAGGCACGTTTTTTCATTGGTTTATTTTAAGCACGACGGTGAAAATTCGAAAAGGTTTTTTAATCTGTTTTTTAATCTTTCGGAGAAAAATGTCGAGAGTAAAAATGTGAGTATTTAAAACAAGATTGTGCAAAACATGATTATCAGACGATTATACAAAACACGATTGTAGAAAATGCGATTGTACAAAACATTGTACCCGATTGTAAAAAACTCGATTGTACAAAATAATACAAAACCCCCTTATACAAATCACGATTATACAAAACCCGTTTATACAAAACACTATTATACAAAATGCAGACATGTAAATCATTTTATCGAAATACAATTATATGAAATACAATTCTGCGAAGTACAATCATTTAAAATAAGATTACGTAAACTACAAAGACAAAAAATAGAGTACAGCTGTGTAAAACAAAATTACGTGATTATAGAAAATACGTTTGAAGAATCAGAATTTGTAACTCATCTCAAATTGCTGAGTCCTTTAAATAATTGCGAATTCTACAAATTACATTTTTGCATATTACATTTCTGCGCATATTATTAAATTTTCGCATATTACATTTCTGCATATTATTATATTTTCACATATTATTACATTTTTGCATATTATTCCATTTCTGCATATTATTAAATTTTCGCATATTATTGCTTCCTCATATGGAAGCCTTGTTACATTTATGCATATTATTATTATTATTATTATTATTATTATTATTATTATTATTATTGTTATGATTATTATTATTATTATTATTATTATTATTATTATTATTATTTATTTATTTATTGACAAACGGATAAATTACCCAATCGTACAAAGTTCTAAGAATTAATTACTTTTACATAAATTTCTGCATATGATTACATTTATATATTATTTGTCGAGTTTCGAATTTCCACATATTATTACATTTCTATATTATTTTTCGAGTTTCGAATTTCTGCATATGATTACATTTCTGTATTATTTTTCGAGTTTCGAATTTTGGTGGAAAAGAATGGTAACGAAGCGATTAGAGATTGGGATATTGTGAAAGCGTAATTATGAGACGATTGGTGTGGAAAAAGAAGTTTGCATATTGCCATTAAATTATTAAATTTCAAGGGAACGAAGTCGTGAGGTGTGTCTCATTACTTTTCTTGTAAATAAAACCCTATACGTGCGAATTTGCTTTCTCTATTTATAAAAATTGTACACAGTCTTTGAACTTTACGTGAACAAATAGCATTTAGCGTCTGTAAGTTAATGAGCAAGTGAGTAATTTGTAAGTTAATTCATTAGTGAATGAGAGCTCTGCCTCATAAAAGAACCCAGTAAAGCTTTAGCTCCGAAAGAGTAACTTGCTCGAAAAATTTGCATTCTTTTGAAAAGTAGTTTTTTAATTATTTAATATTCGAATTTTTGACGTGATTATAAATAATGAGATTTATAAAATACGATTATAAATAATACGATTATAAATAATACGATTTATATAAATCGATTATAAATAATACGATTTATATAAATCGATTATAAATAATACGATTCATATTCAATTGCTTACAATTACGTTTCACGATAAAATAATAAATTTAAAATAAATTTGAAAAAAGATTCAATACGTTTAATATAAATTGTCAGTAAAATAAAAAACGTTAAATAAATTAAGTATAATAATTAAGCACAAGGTTAATTAAGTTTACAAAAAATTATAAGAGATTTCGAGCAACAGTGGAAAATATTTGCGAGAGAAAAATGAAATCCAAAGGCGAGCAGCGAAAAGACTTTAGGTCAAACGAAATCGAAAATTCAAATAAACAATTTTTCGAAAAACAATGTGAAGAAATTTCGGAAAAAACTGATTCAGCGAAAAATAGAGAAACGACAGGAATTCTTCGATCACAATCCAGACCAAGTCGATTTTCACACTCGCAGGTAAAAAATCCTTTTCCTTCAAAAAAATGCACTAATAATCTTTCATTTTACTTTTTATTCTTTTTTTTGTTCCTTCTCTTGTTATTTCTTCTTTTCTTGTTCCTTTTTTGTTCCTTCTCTTGTTATTTCTTCTTTTCTTGTTCCTTTTTTGTTCCTCTCTTTTTTCTGTTTTGTTCTCTTTGTCCTTTTTTCGTTCCTTTTTTGTTCCTCTTTTGTTTCCTTCTTCGTTCCTCTTTTGTTCCCTTCTTGTTCCTTTTTTGTTCCTTTTTTGTTTCCTTTTTTGTTTCCTTTTCTGTTTCCTTTTTTGTTTCCTTTTTTGTTTCCTTTTTTGTTCCTCTTTTATTCCTTTTTTGTTTTTTTTCCTTCTTGTCTTTTTTCATGTTCTTTTCTCTAATTGTTTTAATTAAACAAAAATTTAATTTCTTCCAAAATATATTCCAAATACTGTAAATTTTCGTTCTTTTACAATCTCGAAAATTGCGTTCTAAAAGGGCGAAATTTTCGTGGAGGAAATCCAGGGCAGAATAAATTACAATTGTTGAAGACATCAATTTTAATTTATTAATCGAGACAGGACTGTAATTAGAATCACGTAAAGGATCAATTTGTTGGTGGATTTTAGAGAAAATTTTACGAGTATCTTCGACACACATTGAGAAAATATACTACACAATAATACTGAAAGTGGTGATTTTTGTGTATTTCTCTAGAAGTGGCGTGTCTACCGATTAGGGGTGAGTTGAAGTGATTAGCTCTAGGTAAAGGGTGGAGTCTTGAACAAGAATAAGTGTAAAAGAACACGATTTGTACATCTGCCACTAATAATAATCGATTCACTTTTAAAAACCAAAATCCAAAATTTTTCTAAGAATTTCCAAAATTCTTGCAATCCAATAAATACGTTTATCATCAAAGTTCTAACATATTTAAAAAAACAATGAAAATAATATTTTAAAAATTTTGCAAATTTTGTATTTTAAAAAAAGACGGAAAATTTAGATTAAAAAAGAATTATTTAGATTAAAAGGACGAATTATTTAGATTATAAATTCTTGTTCTTGAAATACGCAAGATTTGATTCTTTTTGCTTCCACAAGAAACTGCTTTTAATTTTTACGAGAAAGTTTTTTTGTGATTACTTTTTTCTACATTTTGAGACAAAATTTCTCGGTAATGTTTATGAATGTACAAAGAGAACAGGAGGTGATTTAAGGTGTGGATTGTAAGCGACACGCAAACTTTGCTCTACAAATTCCACAAAAAATCCCAAAGTTGACATAAAATGAAATAAAAGATTCTCAACTAGATTTAAAATTGTGCAATCACTTCAATTGTTTCTAAAATTAGAAGCCTTTTTTAAAAAATTGGAAAATAGTATAATTATTAAATAAATTAATAAATTATAAAAGAATACTTTTGTAGATAATTTAGAGAATTCGATAAATATACAAAAATAAATAAAGACAATGCTTCCCTATGAGGAAGCATAAATATATCTTTTTTAAAAAAAGTTGAAAACGCGAATGAAAACAAAAGAAAATGTCTGAGAGGGTATTTTTTGAATTGTAAAGCAAAATTGTATTCTGTTCTTTCGGATGGAATATTTCGATGGGAAATTGATGGAAAATGAAAAATTGTAGTGTCGTGTTTTCCGATTATTAGAGGGAAACGATTTCTAATTAATAGCAGAGGGCTGGTAGAATTCTTCTGAATCGAAGAGCCACATATTAAACTTGAGTCACCTGCTACAAAATACTGCAAAGGTGCGGCAGGGGATACAATATGAGGAGGTTGCTTAGTAAAGTAGATTTGACCAAGTGGCAGTAGCTTTTCAAACGTGATTTAATACAGTTCTCATCAGTTTTCCTCTCAGCCTTAAAATGATATCTTTCAACTTCCCCGACGTGAAATCCAATTTTTATCCAATTCTCTGCAAAATTAGAAGTGATTAATTTATATGAAAATTCATAATTTTTCAAAAAGGTACTTGCCGATGTGAAAATTTACAATACAAAATTTACAATCTTGAATTTGCAATATTAAATTTACAATATTGAATTTGCAATATTAAATTTACAATATTATATTTACAATATTCGATTTACAATTTTACGTTTACAACATTTTTCTAAATTTTTATGAATTTTGTAATTTTCTTTTTATTCAAAAGTCATGCTTTTTTTACGTTTGGTAATTATTTATTTTATTGTCATTCAGAACAATTTCCAATTTTTTTTCAATAAAATAATTCTTTTATTTCACACGCTTTATTGCAAAAGTTGTTCTACTTTTTATTTAGAAATTATTTATATCTTTTTATTTAAAAATTGTTTCTACTGTTCTAGCCAATTTCTACGTTTTTGAAAACTATTCCTTATTTTCTGAAAAGAATTTCTACTTATCTGAAAAAATTCTTGATTTTCTGCAAAGAATTTCTACTTTTCTAAAATAACTATAATTTCCTAAAAATAATTTCTACTTTTCTTAGAACAATTTCTACTCTTCTGAAAACAATTTCTACTTTTCTAAAAACAATTTTTACTTCTCTAAAAACAAATCTCTACTTTTCTAACAATTTCTATACTTTTAACTTGAAACCAATTTCTACTTTTAACTTGAATCCAATTTCTTCTTTTAACTTGAAACCAATTTCTACTTGTAACTTGAAATGAATTTATACTTTTAATTTAAAAACACTTTCCACTTTCAGTTTAAAAACAATTTCCACTTTTTATTAGAAAACATTATCTCGTTTTCGTCTCATTTTTTACAAATTGATTTTGCTTCCTCATAGGGAAGCATTGTTTAAAAATTTAATACCGATTTCCGTTATTATTTATTTTCATGCAAAGACTGATTTTTGATTTTTCCAATTTTTGATTGCTAGATTCTTTTGATTCAGCAAATTTTTACTTTCAATTCAAACAGTATTTTTCTTTTGGTTTTTAGCACTAATTCTCTTTTGATTTCTGAAAGAATTTCTCTTTTGAGTAGATAATAAATTGTTGCTCTCCATTGTTAATATAATTAAAGGTATAAAATCGATCCGCAGGAGCAAATTTTGTGTAGGTTATTGCATTTTTTTC